>JBCAUF010000061.1:26233750-26248633 GCA_038406115.1 Haemulon aurolineatum | reverse complement strand
CCCCCCCCCCCCCCCCCTTCGCCCTGTTGAGTTTGGCGACGGGACTAGCTTCTCTCCGAATCAAAAAGCGAAACGCCACAGGCCCGAAAGATAACGTGCAGCACATATGCAGTACCGTATACTGCAGTGCAACACTATACAGTATATGACCACCGTCTTAACGGAGCAAGAAGTGTACCACAACACACCAAAATAACGATCTGAATAACTGTGCTGATTGGTATTTGAGGCACTGCTCGCTCTCAGCTTACACATATGCTTCAGAGTGCACATTACAAGTAGACAAACAGTAACCACAGCCATGTTTGTATTTTACAGAGACAGAAGAAACGAGGGGAAGTGGAACTCCGTGTAGTGTGAATCTCTTTGTTATTTTTGGCGTTTTTCACATCCTGTGGTTTCCTCACTCATGGAGAGAGCAGTGAGGATAAAATCGAAAAAATAAATAACCATTATGAGATGCAATCACGCCCAATACGACTAATTAAAAGAAAACAAATCTTTTTGGATATTATGCACAGTACACATGGGATGATGAAATACAGTTGTCGATGATGAGATTCGTAGGCCGCACTTTATAATAGATATTTTGCGTAAATCTAGCATATATTCAGTGAATATTAATACTCCGTATATTATTTTTAAAAAAGATGTGAAACACGACAATATAATTTCTACTGTTTTAATATATACGCATATGATTGGTTTTATAATGATCGTAAAATGTTCTTAGATACGAAAATAAATTAGACAATGTATTTTCAATGTATTACGATAAAAAACAGATTTTATAAATTGTATGAAATACAGGCCACACATTGTTCTCTATATTTGTATGATGTGGTTTGAGTGCCAAGCCTGGGCTGTGCCTGTATTTTCCTAAAATAATACGAGTGCCCTGGAACGTTGTCTAGTGATCAAACCTGAAACAAAATTAAAGAGCTATGACGCATATTTGAAAGCTATGACACAAATGTTAAAGCTGCCAGTGTGAAATGTAATGTAAGCCTTCGAGACGGCTTTTTCTGGTCTTGTATACGTGCCTACACTGAAACCATGAACAGGAGCAGTCAACGGAGGTCTGCGTAAACACACATGACGTTTGTCAAAGTCTGTGCCAGTCCTACATGAGACCCGACAGGTCCTTCAACCTTAGCCATACTCACTGGGGACGTTATAGCACATGTACAAATGATCTTAGCCTAAACAAGCAACTAAAAAATGTTTTCCTGTTTTCTCCTTTTGTTGTCCCATCCTGTGGTTTACGTTTGGTTGCGCTTTTACATACTTCCTTCACTCCACCTGCAATTATGAGGTTTAGTTAAACTGACCAGAGGAAGAAGACATGTTTGTTTTGTGACAACATCCTAAAAATAGCCTCAATAAATGTATGACTAGGCTGACACTTTCCATCCTTCAGTGTGGCGAGTGTCTTCTGGTCTGTCAAAGGGCAAACTGCTGCATTAAATCACCTGCAGTTTATCATTTAAAAGTATAGACTGACCCCTCCGCCAGATTAAAAATAACTAAGGTAAATATATTTCACTATCCCCAAATAATTTAGATAAGATTAAAAGGCAAATATCAAAATAATATAGTCCCTAAAAGTACCAGAGAGCCCTCAGTATGAAAACTGTGACAACTGAGTATGCTCAAGACCACTGTACATGTTACTTTGGAGCACCACAGAGTTACTCCTGTAAACACATGTAAACTAGAGATTATTTTTCACTATTCAACCTGTTTCATTGTGTGCTGAGCCACGTTGCCTGCTGCCTGCCTCTGCTCGGCCACGCTTTGAGCACAAATGACCGCAAAGGCACCACACAGCGTCTTTTTTGTGAAATTAAACTCTTTAAAAGATATTCACCATGCATATCTGCGCATTTCAGCCTCGGACGGGCACGCTTGAAGACGTCATGATGTTTATCTTTCGCGTTTTTTGTTTTTTTTTTCATTTTATCACAAACTGGGACGACTGAGCCGAAACCGGTGACACACCTCCACGGACAACACAGGCTGCGAGCTTACCTGAGTGAGATTTGACGTTTCTCTCACCTGCCGTAGTTTCGCTACGAGCATTTTTTTATTCCGTAATTATCGCTATTAACGCTGGGCAGCATCCGTGTACCTGCGGAAAGATGCTGGGGCACGTTTTTTTGGGTCCCACCATCATCACCCTTTTGCCGGCTGACTGGAAGCTGCATTTTAAGCACTGTAAACGCCTTGGCGTAACGCAATAACACACACATATATTAATGGAGCTGAAAGTGATTAATTTTGCGTCAGTCTTGTGTGACGTCCGCTCACGCGCTTTGTCTCAAACTAAAAGTCGGCGAGAGGATGGAGGCTTCAACCGTCAATGAAAACACTGGCTTACCTTCAACAGCTATTACGGCCGGTATGGTCCATAATATCCATAGAATATCCATTATTGGTCACTTATATTGCCCAGACATTCAAATGAAATACGTCCCGAGAGCCATTGACAGCGCAGGCAGAGAGGGGACAGGCGGTCCTTCACCTCCAACAGAGCGATCCCAGATAGCAGGGAAAACCAACTCAAATCTGAACCAAGTTTGGGCGAAACCAAAAAAACGACAGACAGAGGGGGAGCACCCGGCAACACACAAACACGGCCACGCGTTTTATCCATACATAAAGGCAGCCAGACTCATAATAACTATCAATAATGTCATTATTGTTAGATGTAATGATAGAAGGTTTACGGTATTTGAAATATCGATGCAGCTGCTCGCCAAAAGGATCCGTCATCCCCTTCAAAGACACTTCAATTTGCCCCGCTGTCAATCACCAAGAGGAGGACAGTCCACATTGCCTTACCTAGCGATAATTAAGTGTTTTGGGACCATGTGGGGCATTTATAAAAGATGGAGCAACTTATTCTCGCTGTCGCGGCGCTCGAAATGGAATAACTGGTCATTCTTTTATCAGACAAAGCTCAAAGTTGTCTGAAGGGGTTCACCATGAGGCTCCTGTGAGCTATTAAGGGGCTTCTGGCGCTGTAACAGGTGACGAACACGGGAGTACAATAAAAGTAAGTAAAACATTTTCTTTTCCATTCATACTTCCAATATTTACGGTTTAATTTATTTCCACTTTATGGTTTTCCACCATGCCTTCCACCAGGCCGTCTGGTGCCTTTTTGTTTTTCTTGGATAATTTATGCATAACTGTAAAAAAATGACTGTGTGCAAATATAGATATTTTTATTTAAATTATATGCTCTTACAAAATACTATTATTGTTTATTTTCTGAATGTTGTTCATTTTTGAATCAATTTTATGTCTGAAGACTTAACTTAGGCTATTTAATTGTTCAGCTTGAACAAATACTTTTCATCACACATCATCACACAGAGCATAGCCTAGGAGGTGTAACTGCATAGGATTAAAACTACCTCAGAATAGCCCTGTAGGCTATATTTTATGTGATACGTAAATCATAATAAATCCTTTTCCTTTATTGTCAACTGTTTATTTAAAGCAGGCCTATTTAAAATTAGATATACATGTAACCATACAAAAAATAGTTTTATATATGAAATATTTTTTTGATGCAATAGTTTGAAAAATCTCCCTTTTTATCCACCAAGAGTGATGTTTTTGTTTCTTGCTTGTAAAGAAAAGAATACAACAAAACAATGAGCACTGGTCATGTTTAAGGCACTCTATTCCTGCTGTAGTCTGTGCAGTGCAGTCTGGTATCAAAGTGAAGTCTGTAACATGAGGAACACTTTACAATTCATAGTGAATAATCGTCTGAGACTCACCACTGAGTGATTCAAAGGCATTGTTAGATCAACTTAATGACTTAGATAAAATAAAAAAGCACTGAATGTTTATATCTGAGTGGGATGGCTATTCATAACATGAAATCAATTGAAGTCTAACAGGGAATGGGTATTTAATAAGTATTGGCTGCATTGATTCTTCCTTGTGCAGTAAACAATCCTGACATTTGCATATGTAAGACTGTTACATGATGCATTTCATATTAATCTGATGAGTCAAGCAGGAGGTGCTTTAGAAACGCAATTAGTTATTCGATTCCCTCAGCTTCTTGTAGCTAAACTCAGACCAGCTCACCATCATTCATGCATCACAAGGAAGGCATCATGTGATTGAGCAGGCCTAGTTGTCAATTAGGTAGACCTGAGCAGCAGTTATTTTCCAATAACAGAGCCAAAGAACCGAAGCCAAAGAGAAATGGAACTTCCTCCAGAATGCAAAACTTTGCTTCCTGTGAATGAATCATCATAAAATCATAATCAGTTGATGTGACGTTGGCGCAAAGCACTTTGAGACATGTCATAATTAATCTTTGGAAATTAATAAAATTGAGCTGTGTTTGCACTAAATTGATTTAAGCTGGCACAATGGAGTCTGGCAGCAACATTAATGGCAATAATTTTCCGACAATCAATAAAAATCCAATACGTAAAATAAATATGCATATTCATAATCATAACACGTACAACGTTTATGAGTTTTCTGCTGTTTTAATAGGATTGCACTTTTCCAAGCAGGTCCAAGTTGTCAGTGATGGTTGGTTGGCATGAAACGACATCTGAATTTATGGTGCATCTTGTGAGCCTTAGCCATATTTTTGAAATTTCCCTAAGAGTAGTGTGAAACCGATTTCCTGCTCCAGAAGCTGGCAGTAAAATTCCAGTATCTTTACACACAGAGTTATGATGGGTAAAGAATAAAACACAGACTGGTTTTTATATGACAGGCACAGAGACAGATGCCATCGGGATACACTGAAGCAGCTGCAGAAATTACAGATATGCCAAAAAAGAAAAGAAAATCACTGCTTTGTTTAAGATACCGAGATACCCAGAGAGAAAGCATGATAAAAACTTCCAACGTACTCAAAACTGTCAACATGATTTTGATACAGAGAAGTGACGGACAGAGGGGAAAAAAAACTGGCTCTCAGAAGTGAGGATTTACAGTACACAAGAAACGTGTAAACATGCACAGAGAGAAAGATGCCTCGTGGATATAAAGTATGGAGTCACCAAACCTGCATGAGAAACAAGAATTCAGAATAAATTATTTGTCATCAAACATGCCTTTCTCATTACGTGCTGCACCGATGTAGCTACGCAGCAGGACTCTCAGGGGTTAAATGAACCAGGCTGATTTATTTGCCTCCACTGAGTTTGACTGTATTGATTCCAGGTCACTTGACTGGCTGACTTCAGATCATGTTCAGGTGACTACAACACAGATGGAACAAAACGGCGAGGCACTGAGAAAGCAGCTTTCCCCTCACCATAATGAGTTCCATACCAGCGCGATATTGACTTGAGCCAGAAGAGAAGTGAAAGATGTTGAAGAAATGATATTAATACTCCCCTAATATTGCCCACAGAGAGCTTTCTGCTACGCTATGTTATAATGGCTGCACAGCAATAAAATATGCGTAATGCAAAGCAGAGATGTCTGAATGTGGCATAAATCCTCTCATGTTCCTCTGTGAGTCCTTAATCCACCAAAAGCAAAACATACAGTCCTGTACCTACACAACGTCCTCCAGCACAGCAGAATCAAAACAGCACGGTTTTACAGTAAGACTGGCCACAGCCCTCTACAGTAAACACAAAACATATCTCATAATACATGCGACAAATTACCTGTTAAATTACCTCCTAATAATGCACACAAGGTACACCGAGGAGAAATTGATTTTAGCTCAGACATGCTTGAGAAATTGCAGCATAATCACTGAATACATGATGTGAGGGCATTATTGTGACCAGCTGCATGCTGTGAATGAAAGCTACACAGCAGCAGCAATGCAGATTGATTGTTTGTTTGAAATTATTTAGCATGTTAGCATCTTTAAAAATGGCGTATCATCATTCATGTTATCATATGTGTTTGTGTGTGTGTTTTTCATTACTAAAAGTTAATCAAAATAATGATTACACAACATGATACGCTGACATTATATGTCATATAAAATGGTTGTTTTTCAATTATTAAAAACGTTTACTGTAGAATTTGTTAATGTACGACTGGATGTGCAGCATTATTTCATTATTATGAATTTAATGAATTTATCTCTGCATGTTGTATATTGTTTTTCACATTATAAATAGACCATGAATTCATCACAAAATAATTGTTTTTATTGTTAATATAATCAGACACGTAAACACAGTCATATTGTTGCTATAAGTGAGTGTAATAGCATTTTAAATTGTATTAATTATGATAATAATGAATCTGTCTATCACAATTCATATAGCCCATCAAAACTGCCATTCAGAATGTCCAACAAAATTTATAGCAGCCGTTGTATGACTATGAGAATATTATTGCGTTATTCTAGATAATAGAATAAATATATAATTAACATGGCTTTTAGTTTTTTACAAATGTTTTTTCTTTTTAATTAAATTTCTCAAACTCTCAGCCGAAGGAAGCTTCGACTTTCCTTTTTTGTGTGTGTTTTTATGTTATTTTAAATTATTGTATAGTTTGGCAGTATTTAATTATAATAATAATTGATCTCAATCTGTGAATGAATCTGGAAGTCAATACCAAAACCCTCTAACTGAACATTAATATTGAATATTTATATTGAATTACATAAATATATTAGATATTAAGTTGTTCAGACAAAGACACACAATAAAAGCTAAAAGAATTTAAAATTCAATGCTTATTATACTTCAAACATAGTCAAAGCAAGAGCAGTAAAGGAGGGATTGAAATGGAACACGTTTTGTAGAATACCATAAGATAACAAAATCAATGACACACAGTTTCGATCATCAGAAAAGTAGTTAAATGTTTTGGTCAGTGTCAGAAGAGGAGCAGTGATTTTTCTCTCCGAAGCCGTGTGAGGTGTCGTTGCATCAACACTGCCCCCATGAGTTCACACACTAAACTTTCATCGTCGACTCACTATTGAACACATACTGGATATTTCCTGCAAAGACTATTCAGAGTAATACTTTGCTTGAGTTTAGCTCAAGGTTGCCTGTTATTATTAACATTCAATTGCAAGTGCAGCTTATGTTGTCAAGAATAATACCATGATAATAATGTACATTGAAAACTATTCAATTTACATACGTTTTAGAAATTAGATAAAAGTTGAATGCGCTTGAAACGAGGATAAGGACTTGTTTAATCTATTACATGAAATGTTTGAAATAATTTCAAATGAATAATTGGAATTAAACTCTGAATGAACTCTGGAATAATGGGGGTCACTCTTATTTTGAACTCTGTGTTAAGGAATTGATTTCTTATTAGACAGCTGATGTTATTATTAATGATGTTAGCTTTACACAAGGTCAATGAAAAGTAACTCTGATGGGAGTAAGTTCAACATGTGCTTACTGGTGTAGAATTGCTTTACAAACTCACTGAACTGATTTAGCCATGTTGTCATACAAGATCTTCTGACAATTATTTACCTTAATGGATTTCAACCTTAAATTTAAAAAAAAATCCGACCCCAGCACATCACCAAGCCCTATTATCTGAGGTTCAGCACTGCTATTATTGGTCAACAAGGAAAAAATGAAGTAGACGAGGGTGAGAATGAGTTCCTGCAGTCCATGAGCTTATTCTTATCCTTAGGAATATTTAGCTTGAACTTAAACCCATTCGGAGTGGGCCACTCTGGGCTGGAATCGATTTCACCTTGAGCCCTAAAAGGCTTACGGTGAAGTATTGCACCCAGTCGGCATCAGCGGCTTGATAAAGAGCAAGGAAATAAAATGCTGCTCGCCATAAAAGTTGGTGTGTGATCCCCTGACCCTGCGCTGAGGCAGAGCAACGGACTCCTCTAATCTAAAGAGACCTTTTGCACGTGGATTAACCTCCGATGAGATCACATCTCACAAACAGGCTGCATAGAGTCAACTGACAAGCAGAGGAACAAAACCTAACTTGAATAATTCAGGTTTTTAGATGGTTTTTATTCACTTATTTGTCTCTGCTGACGAGAGAAACTTTGTCGTTTTCTGTTTTTTCCTTTGTTAAATTAAATGGCACTGCCACTGAGGACACAAAGACATTTTCCCTTGTTTTGAAAATAAAATATTTATTCAATGAAGCTGAAAAAATAAAAAGATGGGCTCACTGCTTATCTTTCATGAATAGTCTACTGCACCCCGCTGCACTCCAACCGCCCCACCACCACCTTCCCAGCGTATTGGTTTACCCCTGCCAAAAATTTAATTCAATCCCACTAAGTTGCTCCGGCTTTAATTAAATAGACCAAAAGCCCTGGCAGGATTTAATTTACTTTCTTGTTAAGTGAACTTTACAGACACTGTAGAACTTTCACTAGTATACTGCTGGGACCTGGAAGGGGATTCTAGCAGCAAAGTCCTTTACTTTCACTTCTTTAGAATTAAATCACACAATTTTCAAGCACTAACTTTGTGTTTTCCCTGACAAATGAGGTGAGGGGCAGACCGACATCAGCATCTTCCTCAGTTTATGTCAGGCTACCGGCTTTCATGATTGTTAAAAAGAAATGTGTTTGAATGGCGCACGCCTGTCGGAGGGCAGACAACACTTTTTATCATCATAATAAATCTGAGCGCTATTGCCATAAAATAGAGGCCCAGTAAAAAGTGATTCAGCTGACAGTCATGACGAAATGAATGCCTTGATAAAATGGCAGTCATCAATCATGGCTTTGGTTTTGGATGCTAACATCCCCTCTAAGCTCTCTACTAATTGATATGAAACGTTTACATAAATCAGCCACCGCGTGTTGATGCTGCGTTCTGTTGTCGCTGTGGTCTGCTTTGCAGAACCACAGATAAATTTTCCCAAAGCACATGCTGAGCAGCAGACTACATGTGCTCAACTCGTTCTCCTATGATGTGGATTGAAGTTTTCTTGTTATGATAGAAACAGACTTATTAAACGCTTATGAAACGTTCGAATTAATGCACGGGTTCACTCGTATTGCTTTTTGGCTTGCTCAGAAATAGCTGAGTTCTGGTTGTAGATAAGTACAGAGTTTAAACTCTGAAATGATCCTCAGCCGTTTTCATCTTCAGAAGAAGCTTTAGACTCACGCAGATCTAAGCTGCGAGATAAACTGCTTTCTCTCAGGGAGAAAATTTATTATTTATTTAATTGAACCCAGGAAAAGTACTGCGGTAACATTATGGTATGTTGAGCGAGATGTGTAGGGTTTCTATGAAAATGCTTGCTATCAAAATTAGAGGTAATGCGTCATGAATTTGTAGGAGCTTTATAAATCACCCTGTCACTCATGTACATGTGTCAGCAGTCGACTCACTTGTACATAACAGTTTGAAGTGTTTTATTATTTTAATAAATGATTATTATCCGGTGACAACAAGAGGAAGCGCTGTGAACTGTTGCGGTCCCTCAAAGGACTCAAAGACTGCAAAGACTGCAACTGCAAAAAGTACATCTGTAGTAAACACACACACTCAAGTTATATGCATCATGTGTTGTGTAGACATTGTACATTTCCTCCATGCTCTGTGCTCTATGTGTTGTGTTTGTATTTCATAGCCAGAGAATAAAATGATCAGAGTTTGGTTCTCATGTTTCTATTGTTTTTATGCACCTGTTTTTGCTCTACGGTTTTGATTATAATAAGATAAAGGTGAAAATCAATTGAGAATATTAGTTCAAAATAATAAACATCAATGAAAACATTGTTTCATTTCAATTTTTCAAAGATGAGCATGAATTATGCACATACATTATAACTATTATACATTATAGCTATCACAAAAAAATGAATGACACTTCCATTGTTAAATGAATTGTACATTTTTAGTTCTGTATTGCTTTAAAAACCAACAATAATGACCCGGGTCAAATTGACCCGAACATCCTATGAAAGACATAAACGTGTAGAGGTATTGTAGCATGTCAGGTCAATTTTTTTTTCTTTCACATATTCTTCACATAAAATAAGACAAGGCCATGGAGTTTCAGGTCGAAAAGTTGTATGCTTTTATAATTTTTCTTTGAGAAAAAATTTGAAACAAGTCAATTTGGCTCAAACACCACGTAAGGGTTAAACATGTCTCATCACACAAAATGTCAAAAATATGGTTTGGGCTGTGTAAAGAGCCAAATTTGTCCCAACAAATTAAATTCACATTAAATATAAGGAATATCAGATTGAATTTCGAATTCTCCAGTCCATCATGTCTCAAATATTTCTCGGCTCAAGGAATACTGGCGTACAGTATGTGGTACTCCTCCTGATCTTTTTCCTCTCTATCTCTCCATCTAGACTGTCAGCCATCACGGAGCAACAGATGGAGGTGCACAACAGGATATTATCACTAAGAGGATTCCTCTTTCTTCGCCTGTCACTCTGGACTTTTTTTTGTGGGGACAGACTCTTTCATCGTGACCCAGCTCCACTGGCTTACTGGAAGTGGTGTAGAGTTGTCGGTTAAGCCCTCTGAAACCCGCCACTGTCCATGTCGACCTGCTTGGCAAACAGGAAACCCCGATGGAGTCTGCTGCGAGCGATGTTAAAACGAGTACCCAGGTGGGATTAGAAAGTCCTCGAATTGTCTTGAGTCTCTGAACTCTGACCTTTCACTCAGAACTCGGAGGTATGTGCCAGCTCTGTCTCTGTGTGTGAATGGCCCAGTGTCAAGTTTACTGACCTGCCTAGTACTACAGTAATACCCTCTCAAGAGGCAGTGTGCTTCCCATCGGCAGGTAACCGTTAAGAGTTCATTGGCTGGGATTAAACAGGGATAAATGGGTTATAAACAAGATACTCTACATGAGACAAATCCAGTTGTTCTAAAGATTTATTCTGAGAGTATTGCTAGCATGAAAAGCAATAAGCAATTTTTTTTCTATTTCCTCCAACACTCTTTCTAATATCATCCGAAACATGAGGCATGTTTCCTAGTCACGGATATGAACACCTTCTCAAATCACAACACTCATTAAATATTGAGATGACAGAGATGTTGTTTTCTTGATGGGATGACTCAGCTCGGTAGAGATAATGCAATTGAAAACCTAATCAATCTGAACATTGAATTACTGAAGAAGCATCTGAATGTGTGGCAGTAAGTGTGTACCAGTTGTATGGGTCGATGAGATTGTGACAAGTTCATGTACTAAGGGGAGGTTTACAGTGTGTTGCATACAGCTGAGACTGACTGAAGTTTGAGTAGAACTTGACACGTTTCTGCACATTTTACAGAGCTTGTGTTTTTCTGAAGTTTTATATGTTGGAGGTGATTAGGTTTGATGTGTCAAGCACCTTAGAATAGTTTTCAATATGAAGTCCTTTTCCATCAGACCACTGAAGGGTCCTTGGTCCTTGGAAATACTACAGAGAGAGAAAAAAAAAAGTTCAGGGCAGCAACTTGATTCCCTATAAACTTTATTGTGCCAACGCATTTCAGAGAGCTGCTTCCTACCTCAGGGCACACAAAGCACGCTGACATGCTAACCCCTCTAGTATGTCGATCTCCATGCATCGCCTGAAAGAGGAGCTGCTTTTGTCCTGGCACACACACACACACACAACAGAGGTAAAAGGTTTGACGTTTCCTGGCCATGGTGCATAATGGCTGTGATTTTAGTTTGTGTTTTGTGTGCAAGTTTTCTGGAATGCTTTGACACGACATAATCAATTTTAGTGAACAACTCAAGTTGCCGTCCTTGATAGTTTGATAGTGTGTTAAGCTTTTGTATAATACGGACGGCTTGCCTTATATCTTTTTTACAGCGGCACAATTCTCGGGAATGTATTATTCAATATGTTTTATTAATGTTATTGCTTTTAAACGGCACAGTATTTTCCTGTCATGTATATTTTATTGGGAGACAGACATCCATCACAGCATTTGGTCACATGGATCAGCCGTCACCAGTTTTGAATTCCTGTGTTCACATTTACAAATCATACAGTTTGTTCATAGTAGTTTGTACATGAATGTGTCATTCGGCCATGTTGTCCCTAAGTGATTTTATTCAAAGACTTGCCTTGAAGGGCACAAACTAGTATGCAGGTATTTCACATGTGCACAGTTCAATAAAGATATAATAAAAATCCTGCCATCATTTAATGACTTCATGGGGTGTAGATGTAGATGTGTTCACTGCTGGAAAGCATAAAAAATGGTTAATTTAACTTGGTTGCTGCTCTGAGGGATATTACCTCTTTATTGTATTTCCTTTGTATTTAACCTCAACCATGAGAGGAAAGGGGGAGAGGACTTGGGAATCTCCAGAGGGATCCAATTATATTTTCTCTCATGTTCACTGCAATATAATGACTTTGCAACTAGATCTCTCCCTGCTTTCTGGGTGTTTTTTCAGATTTGATCTCAACAGACTCAAGAAAGTTTATTTTTTTAGGGGCCCTTTATCTGACCTCTATATTTGTTATCTCAGAATTTAAACCTAATGAGAAGTGTGTCCCTGTAGTCTGCGGTAGCAGCTTGATACTTGCAGTAAATCGCCCCATTAAACCGAAACCCATTACCCACATTAAAAACAAGTGGTTGTCCTCTTTTAAAGTTTGCATGGCACGACTCAAAATTCAGAGGTGAGTCACAGATCATGTTAAACTCAGCCTTGAAGTTTCAGCAGGAGCAGTCATGGTAACTTTCCAGTAGCTTGTGGCTAGAATCTTTCTTCAGAGGCTAGCACAAATTTGTCACCGCCAACCAGAATTTGTCTGCTGGCTCGATGATCCAGGGATGACGCTCAGCTAAGTTGACTTGCCAAAACAAGTAAAGAATGTCATTTTATAAAATCGGGTATAAAGAATTTGAAGAAGCGTGAAAAGATAAAGATAGCATGAGAGTTAAAAATCTGTTGGACTAGAAGAGATTGAACATGTGCCTGATTTAACAAGCCAGTGTACAGTAATGTCCTTCGGCTGAACATCCTGGTTTGATCAAGAATGCAAAGGGTGATGCGTGTTTTTGTGTGTATACCATATGTGTGTTTGCCAGGGCGGGGGTGTTGTCTTGTGTGTTTGTGCCTATGCATAGACATGTATGTGTCAGCATGCATGCAAGTGTCCAAATGCCACTGCTTGTAAATGTCTGCGTGTGTGTGGAGAAGAAACAGAGGGAGCTGAAACTGCATGAGCACGAGTGAGGAAATAGAGCAGAAGAATACAGGCCTGACATAAAGAAATCCTGGATAATTCCGCCTTAAGATGTGTGAGGGCTGCAGAGAGCGAGAGAGGAGCATCCAGAGGTCGTTCCCATGGCAACCTTTGCCCAGGGAGATCGCTGACCCTCCCGCCCCGCAGTACAAGCAGGGCACAGATTGTAGGTCACATATGGCACCAGCGATCCAATCAGGCCTAATCTGGCTTGACTTGTGGGTCATAAATTATACTGGAAAGCTGGTTTACACTGTGGCTTATCTCATCAGTAGACTCAACTGTACATAATGGCCGTGTTTATGGCAACTTGATGAACTGACCCATTCATCCATCCATTATCTATAACCGCTTATCCTTCGCAGAGTCGCGTGGGATGAACTGACCCATTATGTCAACAAATATATGTTCTGTCTGCCAACAAAGAGCAAAAATAGCTCAGAAGTGCATGATACCCTGCTAAGCAAAGAGCTGCCATCATGAAGATTTATATCTTAGATATTAGATTTAAAGTTAGCAGGGGATATAAAATTACAAATATTACTCACGTTTTTCAAATTCTTTAATGTAAATATTACAGCTGTTGTTAAATCTATTAAAAAAATTGTCATTATAGATATTAAACATATACTGTATGTGATCAATACCTTTATGATGGTTTCCTGTGTCACACGTAATAGTAAAAGTAAAAAATCTGAAAATATTTCCAGAAAATTACCTTGAACTATTTTGTATTGTGCATGTTGTCAAGTATTCAAAGAACTGAATGAGTGAAAATGAACTGTAAATAGTTTTAATTTGATAATATAACTTAATAATATTTAGCGTAGTATTTTTTATAACATTTAAATATTTGTTGACAATGACATTTTTCTTCTCACAGATTTGTGTAAAACTTATAGCAACAATTATAAAATAGCAAATCAAAAAGTTTCTTGTTTTTTTCTTCTGATCCTATATAAATCTTTTTTTTTTATGTAAAAGACTCAAAGCAACAGAATAAAGACCATAAAACATTGTTCACACACTAGATAAGAAAATAGTTATGTTTAACCGGTTATTTGGGCTGAGAAGGAACATATATATTTGTTTTGTTTGCCAAAACGTCAAACATAGACAAAGAAATGCATTTGTTGCCTTGCACAGTGATGTTAGATGTTAGAGTTACTTGTTTGGGTTGAGGTATCAAAATTATCGGCGATAAAAATCACAGCCAATAAAAATCCTTCATAGTTAACCTTTAAATCATTTAAAAAAACATTTCAAGTGGGTCCTTTTGAACTCTTAAAGAGGGCCCATGGCTCTCGAAGAACCAATTTCGTGAAAAGCTTATTTCAGAATGTACCTTTGCCTGAAAAGGGAAATTTCAGTGCTGAAGTGCTTAAAGCCTCTCAATACTCACGTGTAACTTTATAACTCAATCCCCGCAGAGTGCAAGAAACTCTGGGGGAGGCACTTGATCTAGGATGTGAGATTCAGAAGCTGGAGGCCATGCAGCAGAAACACAGATATGATTTGAATGATTTATACATCATGTTTCTGGAGTATTGGGATAGTGCGGATAGCCAACCTCAGAGGGGCCTTATAGTTTTATATGCCTTTTGTAAAGGGTTTCCAGATACATACACACACACACACACACACACATGCAGCAATGTGGGAGTGTAATAAAAGCTCCCACTCTCTGAGGTTCAGAGAGCTGTTAAATCCTATTTTAGGTCAAGTATGCT
>JBCAUF010000061.1:26168048-26181425 GCA_038406115.1 Haemulon aurolineatum | reverse complement strand
ATTGTGCCGCCGACATGTTTAAAACATTGTTCAAAGCAATGTTAGTAAACTGAATCAAATCTGAGGAACACGCGTCTAAATTAGTTTGCCTCGGCCTGAAATCGCTAGGTGGCTCTGAGTGGCAACAGCCACAACACTGTCTTATTATTTATTAATTTGGAGCAATCAGTCAATCAATCACTCTCAGTCAACAACAACAACAACAAAAAATCAGTCACTGTTTTGACAATTTTTTAGGTGATCTGTTAAACTTTTCTGATTTGAACATCCAGGTTTTGAGCAGCTTATCAGGCAAAAATGTATTATTTGAAGATGTCACATTTGGTATTAGGAAATTCCAATGGGCATCAAACAATCATTTGATTAATTGAGAAAATTATCTGTGTATTTGTCATCAGAAGTAACATATATGAACAGCCACAAAAGAACTTTAAATGACAAAAAATTCAGAAAAATGAATCATCTAGTTTGTACTTGGAGATTGCAATGCGTACCTGCAAGAGTGAAACATTTAGTACCCAAACTGTTCAGACGCTCATCATACTAAGTTTTCCAACAGTTACATCTCTATATTGACACAACAAAAGAGCAGCTATGGTCATGCACGAAGAGGCACCTTCAATTTTCAATGCTTCACTTTGTGTAATGAATGAATACAAAAGATGCTGCAAGAAGAATCATAAATCGTTGAATATCCTGTCCTGGCTCAGTTGATTGGTGAGGTATTAGGTCTGAACACAGCAATCATCTTCACAGAATTTGTCACGTACCACCGCTGACACAAATAAAAAATGTTTTGTGCATGCAAATACAATGTTTCTGTTACACTTTAAAAAGAAAAAAAAATTGGAGACTTTTTCTATTCAACCCTGTTTTTGCTGATTCAGGACTACCCAGGAGACTCCGGGCCACAAATCTGCTCTGGAAAGGAAAAACACAATCTGCAATCAATCTGCTACAAGACGATGTGCTTGTTGCAGACCCAGGCACCAAGTAAGATTTGTTATCCTGTACTGATTTAATTATATTAAAATGTACATTTCTATTGTGCAAATTGGATTATTAGATTTATTGAAAATGCATGAATGTCTTAATTCAGTATTGTCTGTTTGCTGGCTGAGATTTAATACAAACTGATTTCTTAACAGTTTTTTCCTGAACTTTTTCCTAAAATAATATCCTAAAATATTACACAAATTTACACTCAAATGCTTATTATTTACATCTGTGTGATTTTGACACAACCTATCAAGATTTGAGGCATTCTAGGACTATGTTCTCATGTCTACAATATACAATACAATATATAACACTGAAATACATTACTGTCTGCAGCTCCACTTCACCTAAGGAGGGTTTTCTAATTAAATGTCAAATCTAATTGGCATAAATCACACTACATGCACGTCATCGGTGTGTACATATGTTATTACACTGATTGGCAAAATAGTTGGCCTTCAAGTAAAGAAAACTGTTCAAATGAAATTTTAATATTTCAGAGACCAAATCTGCTTATTAAACCTGCAGGTGAGTTTCCTTGTGAGGAATGGTGTTTAAAATTTATGCATTTTGGACTTCAGGAGCTAGAGGCAGTGACTCCCTGAATCCTCATAGTATTTTTTTTCTTTGATTTTACTTGCTATTTTATTTATCAGTCCTTATTTATTTAAGGCCTGTGTGCAATATTAAACACATTTTTTTATCATTTGATGTATTGTATCAGAATTGATTCATTTTCATGTGCAGTTCCAATGAACTGGTTGCTATTAGCTGCCTGATGATCTGCAGTGACAACAAGACATCAGGAAGTGTGTGGCTGGCACATATTGCTCCACAAAAAACACAACTCATCATTTCTTTTTTTTAACTTATAATTTTTGTACAATGAAACAAACAACATCTAATGTATAGTAGCCAGGCCAACTTGTTTCCAGCTTAAAAGCTAAGCACCTGCTGGCTCTAACTTCATGGTTATCTTGTAAATGTTAGCGTGATTTTTACCTTTTCATTTAAAGCTGCAATTGGTCACTTTGGGAAAAGAGCAACTTGAATTTGAACCAACACAAGTTTCACATCGACCCCCCTCCCTCTCGGAGTGAGGGGGCAGTTTGCAGCATGTGTGAAAAGTGATCGACAGATGTCAGACACGCCATCAGAAGCTCCTCTGGCTCTGATTGGTTGTTTCGTCTTGGGCGTGGTGGATTCTTGCAAATCACAGTTGGAGCAGTAGGTGGGACCAATGGAGCTGGGTTTTTTTCACAGATTAGGTCTCATGTGCTGTTTTAGCAAAATGTGACAAAAATCACTTTTACACAAGCTACCAACTGCAGCTTTATCTCTCAACAAAAAAAAAATTGTGGGAATATTTTCCTAAGTATTTAATAACTATTTCTTAATCATAGGTAACAAATTTAAACATGGAACACGAGAAATTGTTTCTTTATTTTTTATACAAACAGTCAGATTTCTTACTCTCACCTTCTCTCAACTTTTCAGGTGTCACTACAGCAACCTCGCCTTCTCACTGCTGGCCCACGTGATGGCTGAGCGAGTGGTCGCCGTCGACTACCAGCGGTGGATTACAGACAACATCCTGGACCGGCTGGGGATGGAGGACACCGGCTTTGACATCACCCCAGGTCTCCAGGGCCAGATGGCGGTGGGAGTGTACTCCAACGGAAAACCAGCCCCGCTCTATGACCTTGGCTGGTACCGGCCTTCAGGTCAGATGTTCTCCACAGCTGCAGACTTGGCCAAGCTCGCCATGATGCTGCTGGGCGCCTATCATCGCAAGCTGCTGGAGCCGGACTCGTTGAAGATCATGCTGACCCCGCTCTTCAGGTGCGATAAGGACTACTTTGCCAACCGTACTGGAACGCCGTGGGAGGTGAATGAGCAGATGGGCTATGAGGTGGTGCGTAAAGATGGTGATCTTGACGGCTACTCTGCCACCTTCTCCCTCGTGCCCAGACTGAAGCTCGGTCTGGTGGTGCTAATGGCTGGCAGCCGGTCTCAGAACCAGGATGTTGTCACCAAGGCCTACAACCACATCATCCCAGCCATAGAAAAAGCTTTCAGGGAGGCCAAAAAAGTCCTCTCTGCTCCGCCAAACCCAGATCCTTACATTGGCTTTTTCACCTACAGCAACATCACGTTCTACGAGATCAAAGCCGGGCCAGACGGCATTCTGATCATGCAACAGTTTGGGCCTCAAATTGAAGAGCTGATCCCAGAGAAGTACAGGACAATAAAGCTCAACTACCTGGTTGATCGGGTGTTCAGAGTTGTTTTTGAGAAGGAGTACCCTTGTGTTTTACAAGTTGGCACAGCCTCAGTGTCCCTGGAAGCCCAAGATGGTCAATTATTTAACTTCTACACCTTTGACAAGCGGGGTTTGTCCCCTGGTTTTGATGCACCAGGACTGAACACATACAATGTGGTCAGAATAGCCCGCAGGCCAACCTTCTCGAGCTGAACTGCAGAAATGCTGCGTCCTACAGACAAATGTGCGTCCTCCAGATATGTGTGGGCAAAACAAAAGAAGGATGTGAATGTTGAAAAAGCAAAAGCAGAAGCTGGGGTCATAATAACAGTTGAGTTAGTGCTCTTGATTTATAGAGAGGGAAGGCAATGTGTGAAATGTCTTGAAGAGAAAATTAATTTCTCTGCAGAATGATGTATATGACTATCCTCCTCATGCTGATCCTTCATTATGCCTCCTAACAAAACATCCACATTATGGTGATGCAGTGCTTGTGTTTGTCCTGCTTGCATTTAAACCACTCTAACATTGTCTTGGTCTCTTCTGTCCTTGAGTTTTCATGAGAGAGAACAGCACAACACTGACTCAGAACAAGCTTCCGTTTCAGCAATAGTGACTGTGATTTCTGCGAGCTTATACATATTCACCCACCATTGGTGAAGGGAAAAAATGATTTTATTTATTTATATAACTATGAACAATGCTTGTGACAGGTAAAATCGGAAAATGTTCTTGGCAAGCATGAATATGCTTTGCTATTTCTTAAATAGTGATGTTGCAATGGGTATAGAACTGCTGGTTTAATGTGAACAATCATGCACTTGCATGTGACTACGATGCTAAATATTCTGGATTCCCAATGAGAAGTGATTAAGGACAGAGAGGATTTGGGTTGCCTTTTTGACTGTTTGCTGTTTAATCCCCCAAAATGGACTCCTATTTTTCTCGACCTCTAACACCAATATGAATAATACACTGCCCAGACTGCTGCTGGAAAATGACAGCTTCAAGTGTACAGAAATAACCCATATAAGGCAAAGGCTTATGTTTTACCTTTCACATGAGATTGCTTCTCTGACAGTGTGATGGAAATTGAATAGATATTGAAAACGATGCTTCCCCTTGAAGCATCAGGTGCAATGAGTGATATTGAGGAAATGTGTATGCAATGCTGCCTAAAAAAAATAAAGCTATTGAATCGACTTTATCCAGCTATGGATGATTGAAAATGGCATGTTGTCACTGCCCACAGCTTGTTCTGATGGATGGTGGGAGAAGGAAAATCATTTGGGTTAAGCAGTATTGTGAGCCAGTTCTGAAACAAAACTGTACCAAGATGCAAATTATACCATGTGTTAATTCTCTGCCATTGTTGAGCCTTGTTATTTTGGGCGAGATGTCAGATGAGGCTTATGCTGCCTACAGAAATGCAACAATCACACACCATGCAATCATGATGATTAATAAAACTTGTCAGCATTATCCTACCCTCATATCTCGGTCTTCAAGGTATGAAAAACATCAGAGGTAACCATAAATTAGCATTGGTAAAGAAAATAATTGGTACTTGTCGACAGATTCAACATTTATTTGTGCGGCTTTTAAATCAGGCATTGCACAATAGCCATATTCAGTCTTCAACTTTGCGACTACATTGTAAAAGAGCTTACCAATCATTCAAACCATGTATATGATTGCCGACCGTGCAAGAAGAGCCAAAACAAGATTAGGTAAAGCTCACAGTAAAGCATAACATTCTTTGCTTACATGTTCCACTGAAACACAGAGAAATACTTGACTTGCATTTGCTGCCCAGCGACATGTACTGTATAGCCTATTTTCCAGAAAACAACAAAAAACGATCAAGTACAACACACTGTCTTCCAGATCAGTTTTGATTGTCCAGCTTCACCCTCTAAGGCATACAGCAGTTGCAGAGTAAGACAGCAGGTGGAGTATGCAGGCACTGTTGAACTATACAGTATTATCCATTGTAACAAACAAACAAACCAAATCAAAGTTCACACACAAGCTTGTTAATGACATGTTAGAAGTTTAAATAGACAATTTGCCATTTTGGGATGGAGGCTTAGTCACTTTCTTGGCAAGACAATCAATACTTACGTACTTGCGTTTGATTAATCACAACTGTTGTTTAAACAAATTAAACAAACATGATGTTTTCATTATTGAGTATTAAAGTTGCTGGTAGGTGGTGTTTGTTACCATTGGGTAAAGCCCGGCTAGCTGTTTCCACTGTTTTCATTCATTATGCTGAGCTAAGCTAGCAATCTCTGCTTCATATTTTACACATACAGTATGAGAGCGATATCTATCTCCTCACCCAACTCTCGGCAAGAAAGCACATAAGCACATTTCCCAAAATATCAAACGATTCCTTCAAAGTGGTTTCTGCTCGTATTTGAATCAAATTTCAGTTAAAACACGGAGGTCTTGCAGGTCGTCTCTTTGCATGCACATGTGAGGATTGCAGTGTCCATGCTCACAGTCATCTTAGGGGACAGCAAAGGGACGAAAGCGTTGGAGTCCTTACCCTCAGCCTGAGCTCTGGAGCTTGACACAGAGGGGTCCAGTAAAACCTTGGGGAAAGGTGGCGAGTCTCTGACGGAGCTGTTGTCCTCCACATGGGAGCACACAAGTTCCCGGAAACACTCCCTGAACCGCGTGGAGAGCAGGCTGTAGATGATAGGGTTGACCGCTGAGCTGAGGTAGAAGAGGACGCCTGACAGGATGTGGACATACTGATAAATGTTGTGCATCAAATCGGTCCACTGGCTGATGGAACTCCACAGGAGCCGCTCGATGTGGAAGGGCGCCCAGCAGACTCCAAACACAGCCACCACGATCGCTAGAGGATCAAATCAGAGAAAGTAAGGCTGGTCAAAAAGGGTATATTTTGTTGTTGCTGCTCCTTTTTGTTTATATTCAATTATTTTTGATGGAAAGACTGGGAAGACAAAACCTTTGACATGTGGGGAGATCACTGTTTCACTACAAACATCCTGATTTTGGTTGTTTCTCCCTGCAGTTGTGTAAATTTTAAATGGAGAACTACAAAATATTCCTATAAAAAAGTTAATTGGTCATAGAAAAGCAATATTCACTTCAGCATACTCAGGGGTGAGACTACATACCTTGGACTAATATGATTAATGGCTTATGGTGATTAACATTGACTTTGTTTAGATATTGCTGTGTAACACATATTGTTGAATCAGTCCATCTGCAAAAATTATTCAATTAATCTGTCAGTTAGTTAGCACTAATTTTGTCATAAACTATTGTGATAATCATCATTTGAGTCATTTAGTCAAGCAAATACGCCAACTTGTCAAATGTTTTGCTTTTATTTGTTATAGCATATATAAAAGTAAACTGGGAATAAACTGTTGGACTCTTATTTCAATAAAACAAGCAATGTGAGTATATTTCCCCGGGCTGTGGAAAATAACAGCATTCTTCACTCATGAATTAACAGACATAAAGTAGATAGATGTAGTAATAGATAATTAAAATAATCATTATTCACAGCCTTTATTCTCTGACCAATCACTCTTAGTAAGGTTTCCAGTGACCTTTGAAGCAAGTGAGGCAATATAACCATGTAATGGCACTGTATGATCTGCTGCAACTCTATTTCCCTATGGGGACAAAGCTACTGAACTAATTGCCACAGTGGCCTGTGTCACCTTGGCACCCACAATCACCATCACAAAGTAGAGGCCACAGTAGTTTAACTTGATAAAACCTGGAATAAAAATGCCTCTTAATATGGCCAAAAGGACAAAACTGGACACAATGTATAATAGACATGGTCTATGTATAATGCTCTCACTGAAGTGTGTCTGCTTACAATGGTGGGCATACATTATGGCATCAAGCTGGATGTTGGAAGTATGTTGGCGCTCCACACAGTGACAAGATATTTATAAATGTGAGAGTTGGCAAACATTTGTCAACTATTTTTTCTCTTTTCCCATCAATAGAGTTTATGAGATGATGCTATTTAACTGCTTAACTATCAGCTTTTCTCTCTAGGTGAAGTTTAAGGGTTGTGAAAAAAATCCCCTTATTCCCCACTGTTTGATGGATTTACATTTATATTTTGTATCATCTTGTTCCAGCTCTAGAGGCTACACTATATGATGTTTACAATGAGTGAAGTGTTATTTATTTATTACTATTTGATGCAATATCTGCATAATTACTTCAAATGGAAATATTTCAGATGACTAAATACTACAAAAGAAAAACTTTGAATACATACATTGTAACAGAGAACTATGCCTAAGAAACATACCTGTTTTAAATAAAAGGTACTTCTCTATAAAAATAAATATTTATGACTAAATGAGCAAAATTTAAAGTTGCCATGGTGTGAATGATTAATTGTTATCATCATTACTTTTTTTTTAAATACTATGCAGCAAATGTTTGAAAAATTAGAACTTGGATCACCAAAGTCATTGTAATCCATCATGAGAGGGAGATGAATGTTTGAGCCAAATTTCATTGCTTTTTCACAGCATTTCTTAGAGATTAATGAATAGTTCAGCACTCAATTAATTAGATTTGAATGACAATTCCAGTTACAGCTGCCATCAGAGTCTCATTTTTATAGTGCCAAACTCTGACCTTCTGGAGATTTACCTGACATCTTTGCAGTGAAAATAACAATGATGCTCCAACCTAGACCATAGACAATAGACCAGCTGAGTTCATACTGTAAGGTTAAGGTTAGAGGTTAGTTAGGGTTAATTACACCAAGAATCCAATGAAACCTGTTTCCCTACAGATACATTCAAGTGTTCGGGGCCTTTAAGATGGCTCCTACACAAATTCAAAGCCAGCTGTTGTTTTACTACATGTGCTGGAGGAATGTTTCAAATAATAGGTGTTTCTACTGACTGACAAGAGAGAAAAGAATAAATCAATTACCGAAGAACCGTGCTTACATTGTCCATTAAATCTCATCCATCGCTAAAGCTTAGAAGATGTGACACAAAAAGACGCCCTCCTGAATACAAATGATCCATACAAAGAATCCCATGGCTCTGTGTTTCCCTCACGTTTCGTCTTTGGGAACATGTCTCAGCATTGACAACAGAGATTAGAGGGGATCTGCTTTCAAATCACAGCAGCATGTCACAGTAATGCATGTTTTCTGCACTGAAGAGAGAGAGAGAGAAAAAATATAACTCACAAAGCATTTTGTTGACCTGTCTCCTGCGCCCGTTCACATTCATCTTCCTCCGGGTGTTGCTGCCCCAGTTCTTTCCCAGGTCCCCGCTCGGCTGCCGTCGTTCCCTGCCCAAATGGAGACCCATCACCAGGTACAGCACGCTGATCACCACCATGGGCACAAAATAGAAGCAGACGGTGGTGATCTGCATGACCATGTTATAGATCCACAGGGGCTTCAGCACAGTGCATATGGCCGACTCCTCCATCTTCTCTGGCAGGTAGAAGATGCCGTGCAGCGAGGTGTTGGGGATGGCGCAGGTCATCGACACCACCCACACCACAGTGATGACCCGCTTGGCGTGCCGATTGGTCGACAGGTACCGGGTTTTTAGGGGATGTAGCACAGCTATGTACCTCTCCACGCTCAGGGCCGTGACATTGAGGATTGAGGCGAAGCAGACCGTCTCGAACAGGAAGGTCTTAAAGTAGCAGCCGCCCTCACCAAAGGGGAAGGGGTAGTTCTGCCAGAGGTCATAAATCTCCAGGGGCATCCCGAACAGGAGCACCAGGAGGTCCGACACAGCCAGGCTCAGCAGGTAAAGGTTGGTGGGGTTTCGCATCTTCTTGTGTCTTGCTATCACCGCGCATGTCAGTAGGTTTCCAGACAAGCCGGTGAGAAAGATGAGGAGGTAAATGCTGGTGACGGGGAAGAAGAAGGGAGATCGTTTTGGACCAAGGATTTCCAAGAGGTTGACTTCAACGAACTGGTCGTTGGTGTAATTCCCAGTGGTGTTTGGTGGCATGCTGGTGTTGTGGAGCAGTTTAGATATGTCTGAAGGGGAACCCTGCAAAGAAAGCTCCATTGCAGAGTTGAGAACTGGGGGAGGGCAACGAGAGATGTCAGCACATCCTGCACTGATTTTTGGGTTTGCTCAACACTGGGGGCCTGTCATGAAAAGGAAAATGGAGAGATGAAGCAAAATTGCTGCCAGCGGAGGATTCCAGTTGGGGTCAAACTTTAGCTTAACATTTATTCTTTATGCTTCATAAATCACACTTTTCAAGTAAAACTCATGATTCAGGTTATTCCCAGACCATCAGACCCAATTACGTCTTACCTAAAGGCTATAGAAATTACATTGGCACACCTGAAATTGAGTTAAATGATTTTCGAATACATACCCCTAAGGCTGCAACTAACAATGTCCTCAATTATCATATTCCTGAGTCAGAAAGGCAGCAAATCTTCATATCTGAGAAGCTGGGATAAGAGACTGTGTGATCTATTTGATTCAAAAATCATTTTAATGATTAAACTGATGATCAAAACAGTCACCCATTAACTTTCTGTCCATCTGCTATTTGATTAATAACTAATTGCTTCAGCTCCACATATTAGTTACTGTAGGTGACATGCAGGTGAAATGTGATGTCTTTAAGATCGCAACCTAATCTGATAATGTCAGGAGGTCTGAATATGACAGACCCACGAATGCTAAAGACATGTCTGTTGGTCATGGATAATGAGGAAAGAATTCAAAGGGCAAAAAAATAAACAAATAAAAATAGTCTCTCATTGAAAAGACATATTCCTCCTGTGGGTTGTGAAATATTGCTTTGCAGCCACACTAATCATTCTCATCAGCTGGTGAATTTTGGAGATAATTGGCATTACACACCTGCTCTAATAAATGTTAATGACTTCTTCAAGAAGGTTAATTATGTTGCCATATATGCGTTGCCCAGCAAATCCTATAGGTTAAGGAACTTGCACAGTATGAGCTACATTGTTACAATTAACCTTCAAGAGGGTTCAACAAAATATTCCTCTAATATGTGTTGCTGGGAATTATAACCTGCCAGTGAGATTTAATAGGATCTTGATGAAATTGTTTAAAATTACCATTATTTTTTATTTTAAAGAAGCTGTGTGTTATGGCAAATACGTAGAAGCATGCAAATACGACGATAATGTGCAGAATATCCCAAACTTGATACCACACAAGTAGCCTGTAACTTTTATATAAAATATTTACAGTAGAAATAAAGCTCACCTTGACGTTGCTGGTGTGCATCTCGCTCCACAGACCGCGCTCTCTGTGTGGTCATGATTGGAAATGGGCGAACAAACGGCGCAAATGAGGCGAGTAACGAAAAACAGCGAATCTAAAAGTTGTTGGCGCTGCGGAGACCGAGGAGAGAGACGGAGGGTCCACGGAGGAGGGTGGGAACTGCGCTGCTCCCTTCAGACAGAGATTATACTGGAGAGATGTAAAGAGGGGGGGGGGGGGGGAGAGAGAGAGATGAGATCATGCACACTTCATTTAACCCATATGGTAACATACGACACTTGATTAATCTAAAATGTTGCAGCCAATTAAACTCTAATTAGGTCAATCTACAGAAGTATTTCTATACTGGAGATTTTTTTTTAAATCTTTCAATAAAATGCTGTGAAAGAAACGCTATGGGACATGAAGGACTGTGCACAATTTTCTGCTCAAGACACAGTAGTCTATACTTTCAACTCTCACATCAGTGTGTAAAATAGTCAGGAGATTTTATCCATATGACTCGTGCACATGAGCACAAATTTGCCTTTCCTGGCATTCACTGGTATTATGACTTACATTATGCCAGTGAGGGTATAATTTCCAATACTGTCAACAATACACATGCTCCTTCTTCCATTTTGGGGATGCTGTATTGAGCACCATTGGGTAATACATGGACATGCTGTGTAACCAATCAGGTGATATTATATCCAACTGCTATTTGTGGTATGACCATGTCCATGTTTCTATTAGCATTTAACTTATTTCAGTCAACCCTTTCCTTCTCTTAATCAAAGTGTTTTTGTTGCCTATGTAACTACAGACTGGACTGGACCTCTGGATGCTGATGTCACTGACCTGCACTCTCACTAGTCACCCCCAACCACCACTCTGCGATTCCAGCACAGTTTATAGTGTTTCATTTACTCAATCAAACGTGGTGCAGGCTAAGGAGATAGTCACACTGGATGCGACAAAAAGAAAAACTAATAATTTGTGTTCATGTCCATGAATCCTGCAGATTAAATTTAATGACTATATCATGAGTTGTGGTGATGTTGTGTTCATATTTTGGGAGCACTGTTTCCTCATCCCAAAATAATTTTTCTTTTATTCACTCTGAGCTAAAAACTAATGTGGTTCTGGTGTCATTAATAGACTGAATTGTTTAGCAGGTCTGTATTCAAAGGTGGTCTTTTTCTTATGTTTCCCATAAATGTCTTATTTTGAGGTATTGCTGTAAGGGGGTTGCAGTTCTTTATTCTGTCCAGGTAGAATAAAGAAGTGCAAGTTCACCCAAAATCACCCAATTAATTTTCATCCATTAATCCTTTAATTGCCCGTGTAGTGATTGAGCAGTAATTATTGTGTGTTTCTGGTTTGATGAGTTTTCATTTGTATTCATTATTCATAATTTTTTGGCAGTATGACTAAAATTGACTTTACCTCAGGCTCATGTGTTACCAAGATTATCCAGTAACACACACTAATGTGGAAATATGCAATATATAAAAATAAAATTGAAATACTGGAGGCTCTGAAACTGTGACTTTCAAAGTACCTCATGACAATGCCATAATGCAGGACCATGCACTTTGAAAGCAAAAATTATATTTCTGCATCCACAAGGGTCCGTCTGGGTCCACGTGTTCGGATGTAGGCTCTGTGCAAATTGGTTGTGACCAATTTGTTGTGACCGCAGGGCCACTAATCTACCAGGGCACCATATTGCATGGACTGGAAACAGACGCTGAATTCAAGGAGACGGTGTGTCCATCTCTACCTGTATGTCTACAGTTCAGCTTTAAAACAGTAACAGTCAAATGTGCAACAGTTCAAGGCAGGAAACAATCTAGCATTTGGGAAAAGAAGTGTGTGTCAGCAGAAGTGGAAATATTTAAGAGATTGATTTAAACAAAGAAGAAGCAGAAGGCAAGAAGCAGTGGAGCAGGCAGTCTCCCATGGTGTCCCTATTGAGCTGGCTGTATGAAAAGCAGACTCCAAAGAAACTGAGGTACTACACATCCTTGTCAGTGCATGTCCATTTGGGAGTATATGATAGCCTTAAGAACTTTAAAGTATCATATTGGTGGATATCATAGTGCATACCTCTGTTTGTATAGAACACATTTTCTATAAAGGAAAAAGAATTGCTTTTTTCCTCTATCATTTGCAAACCAGCAACAGTGTCAGTTTTCATATGGGAGCCTGACTTTTGTTTTAAGGCACACTGGAAACATTGTGAACCTATTCTTTTTGTGACCAGGCTCGTTGACATACTGTACAGGTAGCTTAAAGTTTCCATGGCCCCTGGAGTTTTGGCCATGAGGACATGCAGCCATTCAGAGCCCAAATACGAAATGTGCTGTTTTAGCTAGAATATTTTGAATGCCCTCCAGATGTGAAAAGGGACACCTTGACTCAATAATTAAAACCAAAGGCCTAAATATAGAACACTCAGAATATTTTATGAAGGCTCTTAGAAACTTAGGTTCAGAATACTCAGGAATGGTTCAGTGGAAACAGAGCTATGTGTCTGCTGGTAGAATTTATTGGCATATTAGCATAAAAGCATAGCAAGAAAAAGTGGCTGTTGGTTTAAGTGAAACTATGCAGTATTGCACTCTGTCACTGTGATGGTTAAGCGACTTGTTATGGGGAGAATGGGGCCTGTCTGCCTGCCCCCTAGTGTATCTAGGCTGAAAACCGACCTTGCAAGATCAGGTCCACTCCCCCGGTGACCCAAATCTTGTCAGTGCATGGAGCTATCGTGAGAAATGAACTGCTTTACAGCAGTACAAGACAAAAACACACACCCCAAGCTAGTTACCGGCTTGTAATAAAAGGGAGACAACG
>JBCAUF010000061.1:26138113-26150255 GCA_038406115.1 Haemulon aurolineatum | reverse complement strand
AAAACAGAGTGAACACTTCTCTGACATTAACCAGGTGACCAGAAACTCGACTCAAAATGAATGCAAATGTTGCTAGGTGTCTGTTGGATGTGTAAGTTGTCAACCTTTACAAGTAACAGTTTTAAAGTATATGTTAATGTCATGTTAACACCTTGTTTCGCCACAAAAAACAACAACAAAAAAAGAATTTGGGTTCCCTACTCAAAAGGTCATAAGTTCACGTTCAGACACAAAGAGGGCTTGGTGAAGAGTCCTTGGTGAGAAACTTGTTAGCGGACTCACTTGGTGATGAATACTCAAAGATATTCTATTCATCCTCAGGCTGATGATTTACTTCCCTCTGGCCTGAGTGGTCCTCATTAGTCTTACCTGTCTCACTAACTGCCTTTTCCCATGACTTGGAGACCATTTTTCACTTCTTCACACAACAGAGAAACATTTGAACAAACAGTAAATTTTGACAAGCGTATAGACGAACAGCTACTTGGATGAATTATGGCGTCAATTAGCTTAACATTTTTTGAACACCAATACATAGGCTATGAATTTAGCTTCTAGCTTCTAGTGAAGAGTTGAGGTCACTGAGTGCAGACTGCACCACCCATCATCTGTAACCTTCACCCAGACGCCTCATGACATCAAATCGGAGCATAAACATGCGTTGAATATGTCAGGAAACTTGAAATATCAAAGTGCATCACTGCACCCTAATTTCTCTTTCGGTCTGCTGTATGGCACACTGTACTGCCCACACATTTCCGCTAGTCAGCCTCAATGCCGCCTGTTGGCCTGATTTCAAAACACCCAATTGGCCTTACCTGTCTGAAATGAAGGTTATTGATTAACAACGTAATCTCAGCATCATATCCCACTCCCACCTGTCTGCATTCACTGTATGATGCATACAATAAAACTATTAATGACTAATACAGCCAAAAAAGGTAACACTGGTGTTATTTCTCGCTCTTATCCTGTGCAGGGTCACAGGGAGTTGGAGCCAATCCCTTCACACATTGGGCGAGACGTGGGGTTCACCCAGGATCATATAAACACACCCAGAATGAATGTCATTGGACTGTGGGCGGGAACCCAAGCAGGCCATCCTGGATTAAACCATCAGGGGTCCTGAGGAAAAAACAAAAGAGCTGTGGGTCCTTGTTAACCCTTTCTCTCAAGCTTCTGTGTGTTCTTTATTTATGAATTAATGATCAGTAATTAGTTTGTGCTTACCGTAGTTTGCGGTAGTAAAGCAAGTCACACAGTTTTGTTTAGTAAAATTTACTATGCAAAAAAATATATTCTGGATCAAGACAGGGCTGAAAACTATTTGTTTTACAAGGTGGTCTTAAGCAAGATGAAGCCTGATGATTAGGTATTATCATAGACTTTCCGTTTCCGTGTCTGAAAATTGAAGCCAATGGGGTGGTCCCTTAAACCTGCATTTGTCCTAATGGCCAGCAGGGGGTAGCTCCACTAGTGATAAATGAGAAAATTACTTCTCACTTGATTTACTGTCTCAGTAAAAATGCTAATTAGTTCATGGAGTTTCAGGTCTTCTCCAATACAGCATGAAAGTAGGCCTATCTATTTTAAAATAAGTTAGCGTACAAAGAAATCAATGTATATTCATGACTGTGTAGTTAAAACGTCCCAATTAATCTGTAGTAGGTTTAAAAAAAGAAAAGCTCCATGTATTCAGCTGTTAGCGCAAAACACACAGTAAAGCATGGTATTTTTTAGGGCAGAGCTTACTTGTGACTAAGGTTGCTAGCTGAGGTCCTTGCACTCTCACAGTCAGATCCAGTCAAGATAGATGGTTATCCCCTGGCTCTCATCAAGCCAATGGTTGACACCACTGAGGGTTCACATTTGGTAATAATGCAGCTTTCTCAGCCTAATACTGTGATTTTGTGGTGCATACAGTATTGACAAAACAAATGAGCAGTTAATTAAATGACCACAGATTGGTGACCACATAATGAAGCTGGAATCTGAGGTCCCCTAAGGTTCTGGCTCTCCCAGAGAGTCATGTGGCTACACAGATTATATTTGTTGGCAGGATAAATTGAGTTCATTGTTGGTTTAGGTTTCTTCAGGGAAACTGCTGATAATTAAAAACAGATTAAATTAAATACCATGTCCTTTGTTGGCCAGAATCGCAACCTGAGGCCCATAAATTGCAACCTGAGACTAATTGAATAATAGATAGAGAATTAGCTTTTTCTGTTTCAATTCGATATTTCTCTCAGATAGAAATTCAAATTTGACAACAACAATGTAGAGATGCCACGTGTCACCACTGGTCTGTTTGGTAAATGCATTCTTCATTCTCTGCGTAAAGAATTGTGTTTAATGAGTTCATTAAAACATCACAGATGGGCTGGTATGTCACTGGTCTGCCACACCCTCACGCCGCTGTGAATGTGGGTGCACGCTTGGTTCCACTAATAACCGAAGTCAATTGATTTTTCTGCAGCCTCCCATCGTCCTTGAGAGCAGTTGCGATGAGATAGTAGTGCCATGACTGGAAGGTCATGGGTTTTATTCCTGCAGCAGCTGATGTGTCTGTCTTTTTGTAATTTTGACCTTGTTAGTCTACCAAAAGGACAACTTCAGCATCAAAGAGCGGCGTATCTATAGGCATTCATCTTATTTGCAGCAGCCGAGTCCTTTCTTTGTCTTGTGATTCATCCCACACCTGCACCCTAAAACCTTTCACTTCTACTGCTTTACAAACCGAGCATCTACAGTAGCACTTTTTTTTTTTCCTGCAGCACAAACAGAAACAGCACTCCACTCGTGCACCAGCATTCAGTAAATACCATCTGATTATTCCACAGCTAGGGCTAATGAGAGCTCTGCAGGCGTCTCACGTGGATTGAAACAATATTTGCATATGGGTTTAATGGTTTGTTTTAGCCTAGTTAGATGCAGTTGGGTGTGTTTTCCTTCATAAGATTGTAAGACATTTAGCAGCACACATGTATTTGTAATATTTTCAGTAAGCAGAACATTTACATACGGTACAAAAACGTAGGACCTTCTTCTAAATATGAAATGATCCAAGCTCATGTAACATGGTTCATCAATTTGCACTGGTGTGGGCAACAGGACTTTCTAACAATGGGCTGGTGTGGCTTCATTGTTATCAATGGGGCAAATGGTAACTGTTTAACCCATCAGAGGTGTGATTAATTCTGCGAGACAGAGAAGCCGATCGAGCCAGAGATCCATAAAAAAATAATCAGACAGGTGATGAGGTCAAAGTAGGATTTATGAATTCCCTTTTACAACCCTGTAAAAGCCCATCACTACTCATTAACCCGTGAGAAAAACTTTGCTCCTATTTGCGGCACCTCTGGTCACATGACTGCCAGGTTGCAGGGCTGAACTGTTTAAAAGGAAGCTCAGGAGAGAGGGGAAAGCAGACACGCCGAGCTGAGCACCTACTGAGCATAAGCAAGAGGCAAAAAGACAAAACTACTGCCAACCGTCACCATGAAGGCCGCACTCGCCACCATCGCTGTCCTGGTCCTGGCTCTCAGCTGGACCTCTGATGCTGTGCTTGTTGAGGTGAGTGCATTGTTTACGTTTCTGTTGAATGTTTTCATGATGAGACTGTCTGGCTTGGGCAATTTTCTTGTCATTAGAAGAGGCAGTGGTTGTATTTATCTATAGTTTATGGAGGTTACAACGTAGAAATGGCACAGCTAACGCACAAATCTGCATTCTTTACTCTTGTGGATTACAAGATATATTAAATTTGCTGCCACCGCTGCCAGTTACATTGTCACATTGTTTAAACTTATATGAAATTAAAAACTAGGTCTCTGTTTGAGCTGTTTGATCCCAACATTTGCCTCCTCTTCCAGGAGAATGGACTATCCTTCTCACTGGAAGCTGTCAAGAGGCTTCAGGAGTTAGCAGAGAGCAGTGGTCCAGCGGGAAAACAAAACCCACGATTCAGGGCAAGCACCGTGTCCTACTGTGCCGACCCCATGCTCCCACAGGAGTTCCTGCCCCTCTGCAAGCAGAGAGGGGCATCTGCGTCCCTGGCCAGACTAGGTGAGCTAACGATCTTTGTGATAGAGGTGTACATGTGAGGTGCTGAACATTCAGTCCCAGGTGATTCAAGAGTGTATCTGATGTCCCTCTCTCTCCCGTATTTGTTTCAGCCATGGTTCCCATGGACGTCTGTGAGATCTGCGCCTTCGCTGCCTGCACTGGCTGCTAAACACACCCAGGCCAAAACCAGAAACGTCTCGCCCAGCTTAAAACTTGTGTGATTTCTTTCCTCCCCCTCAAAACTATTTCAGGGATATTTCTAAAATGTTTCCTGCAATGATGAGATGATGACTTTATGTTCCCCGAATACAGATGGGGAAGGCCCTAAAAAGAAAAATATGACAAACTGAGGCATGCCTTTTGCAAACTGTTACTTTTTAGCATATTTACTTAATTTTTCTGCAGACAGTTCTTAAACATACATTTTATTTTTTAAATTTACATTGTTACATTTCTATCTTACCAAGCTTTGTATACATATTTAAAAGAGAAGTTTCTTTTTTTCATTTTTTCATTTTTATTAAGATTGTTTGAATAAAAAGCCTTCATTGATAGAACATGTGTGCACTGTTTTCTTTCATGCAAATCTTTGGCTAATGGGGGGCAAAAAGCATTAAAAAGGTGACAGGCACAAGGCCAACATGTTTCCAGCATAATATTTTTAGCAAATGCTTGCACTATTCACACATCTAACAAACATAGAGAAACATCAGGATTCATTTAGACTTTCATCTGTGGTCATCAGTATTTATTTTACATTTAGCTCTGTTTGGGTCTCCTCCTGTTTGGAACTTATCCAAGTATTCAACTAATGGATGCTTATCTTTCTTCACAAGGTAGTCACTAACTAGAGTTTCTCTATGAGAGTAAATGTTCACTCATAAAACCAAAACAATGAGCTAAAAGTGGGTAAAAAGCTGCCAAGAGATGCACAGTTGTGTGGGTGTTAAATGTTGATAATGTCAATATTGTAATATTATGAGTGTTTCATTTGATCGTACCACTTGGGGCAACAAATGACGGTATTTTCGGATTCAATGCATAGTGTATTCTTACATATTACTTTATATTTTTTGTTTATTTTAAGTTTTACAATCGAACTTCATTCTACAATGAAAGCTTTCAGACATTTAGATGAGGATTAAAACGTTCACAAACCATATATTATAGAGTCCTGTGTAACTTTGCTGTGTTATTTCCTATACATGTATGCGCTTGTTTTGCACCACTCACACCCGCTGGCTCTGTCCGGCCACCACAGGCTGCATGTGCAAGAGTAGATGAAGGCACTCTGTGCTGCCGCCTCTTTAGCTTCTGTTTTTATCATGCTCAAGTCTACTTCTCCTCCATCTCAGCTTCAAATATATAACCATGGTTCATGTTATGAATAATTTATTTGACATATCTTATCTGACTCAGCTAAACTACCTCATTATACAGATATACTGTCAGTCCAGGGCACCGGTGGACTCTACACATACAACACCTGCAATATACTCACAGCCTTGATGCCTCAGGGTGGATAATTAATGTAATGATGAGTGTGTGTTGTGATAAGAACATACATCAGTCAGTGTGTACAATATGTGCAGTACAGTATGAACATGCAGCAGTGCCAATGGGGCAAAAAATCTGGTACTTTTTTAGTTGTTTGTTGCTTCATTGGAGAAATAAGACACTGGCTCACAAATTTACTTCTTTTTATTGTTTTTAATCTATGAAGAATAATGTTTAAAATTCAATAAAGGTATTGTGTATTGATAAAAATGTCTTGATGTATAATAAAAACAGAAAGAAAGAAGGCTTTACATTATGAAGATTTTATATATCAACATGCTGCTGCCTCCACTCTAATGCCCCTAACTCCATTTATCACAGTGCACTCAGGTTCAATACAGCTAATAATTACAACATTCACCATCACCAAGGTTGGCCTTCCCTGTCAGAGCAGCATAACAACCACCGGTGCTATCTATCTTCAAAGACCTTGTCGGCAAAGCATCAAATATTTCATCGCTGCTTCTTCAACCTGCATCTAACCAGCTGATGTTCCAAGAGCCCTGAACAAGAACTGACCTCATAAAGAGTTGTCTTTGCTGTTCGTGGAGCGGTCTGATTGAATAATCTGCAAGTCAAAATACTTGTACCTCCTCTGACTGCTTTCACTGAGCTGGTACGGCAGTCAGTTTTCTGCTTTATTAGCTTATTTAGGCTGCCACAAGGGAAGACGTTTGGACTCATTACTGTACAAGTGAAATAAACACACATGGAGAAGGTTGTGTTTCATGTTTCACTAAATGTCGTCTCTAGTCATTGCTCGGCATTCCTGCACAGCCTGTGAATTATTCAATTATTCAAAGAAATGCAAGCACTCCCATTCATAACATTTTAAATTCTTTCTGATTCATTGGTTGCCTTGAATTTTTCCACAAAATAGCCTGACATAAAGGCTTACCCCCCCCCCCCCCCATGTTTGCTGCTTAATGGGGAAGTCAGAAATATCATCATCAACCTGGTCATGTATATTTCTCTTCACAGCTTTTAAGTTGCATATGTATATCAAACAAAGATAATTCATCCAAATCTATGCATACACTCTTTTACCTCGTTTCACCAGAAAAAAAAATTCTGCTCAAGTCTGTGGACTTTACTTCCTATTGAAATGTTCCAAATCTCATAGAGAGATCATTTCACCCGTTTGTCTGCCACGGCCACACTGGACCTTCTATTAATGAATTATGACCTGCATGTCCTTTATTTGTCTACTTTGGGAACTGATCCAAATAGTACTCCCACTCTCATTTCAAATTCCACATTATATTACTCATAGCAAACACAGAATGGACATTTCCTTCTATTCTTTTTCAACCAACCATATTTTTGCTTGAGGCAAGATCATCAATGAAGAGTTACATGAACTCAAAGCGTAACTGTAGATCCTCCTGGACCTCTGTACTCTAGCTAGTTTAGAGTTATATAATGCATCTTTAATGGAAACCACTGAAAATCAATAAAAAAATCTTCAAACTTTATTGATTTTCCAATCAATACTTTTTTATTTACATTATAGTTTTTCATTAACAGCTGATCTAGGTGTGCCTATGTGGGTCTCAAGTGGATGAGTATTTGATGGTCAGATATTTTGCACATTTTCAGGTTGATACTGATATGTTGGCTACTAATGAATGTTTGCATGTAATAATAAATATGGCACTTTGATTTCCCATTTTAATTCAGCAGAGTAAAACCTGGCAAAACAGGTCAGTTTTGTGACTTTTATGTGACCTATGAAACAATGTCTCAGAGTTCACACCATCAGTCCACTGTCAGTGGAGGAGCTCCGAATTGTAACTCACAATGACGTCACACATCAACTCTTATCTGTTGACCAACTTTGAGTAAGCGCTGCTCCCTCTCACCAAACTTGACTCAAGGAACTTCTTATTTTATTGATTTTAAATTGTGTATTTCGAAATAAGAATAAAAGCGTCTTTTTAATTGACATGATACCTAAATGTTTCCGCAATCCGCATTATAGTTTAAAATCTGTTGCATGAAAGTGTCTTTCACTGACTGCGTCACAGAACTAAAGTTGTTGGCATTTGCACCTGGAAAAGTGTCACCATTTGCAAATATCACAGCCGCTTTAACAACTGACCTATATGGATCAGCTCTGTACGGTATATGGCTGCTTCCTTATCAGACAGCTCTATGACAAATATCTGTGGGAGAGACACAAGGGATGAGATTTATTAGATGGCGCTGAGGCATCGAATGCGTTAGAATGAAAGGAAAAGTCAATAATGAAGTATTGTGCTGACGGAGGAAACAACAGAGATGGAGGTTATAAACATATTTAGTGGGTAGTGGTTATAAACTAAAAAAGAGGATCCAGCGCCCTCACAGTACGCAAGCCTCTGGTTATCTCTGACCTGTCAGTGGACCCCCCCCCTACCTTTACTCCCCTCACCCCGCCAACTGTCTTTGTTAATAAATCACTCACTAATCTGCCCAGACACCTTATAAGAGGCGGAGCAGAGGTACAAGGACCAGAGAAGAAACATTCCCTTGAACTGAGAGGCATCTTGCATAATCCGAAAATGAGAGTGCTCAGTGTTGTCTTGGTCATGGTCATGGTGTGTGTGTGTAGAGGAGCGGGAGGAGTGCAAGTTAAGGTGAGTACCACTTGTTCTTGGAAATACTTTTTGTACTTTTTTTATTATTTTATCACTCGAGCTGTTTGGTCTCTTTCCTTCATTTGACTCTGTTTTGTAATCAGTCTAGTAACTCTCTGTCCTGAAAAGACACAACTAAAGAGGCCACCCAGTCACATTTTTCAGTTCAAATTGGAGAATCAAGTTAATTTGAGCCTTTGCACCTCTTATTATTCCCATTGCAAGACCCACACAGCGCACTCCGTCTATTGAATCACATAACCTGGACTTTTAGCAAATCTGATTTTGCTCTCAAAGTTCTTCTTGTTCCTTCCCCTGCAGGTTGGAGACAGGAGCTTCCCCTTGGAGGCGGCGAAGCAACTGATGGAGCTGATGGACATAGACGAGAACGTCAGCCCTCACCTCTCCGAGACCAGCGTCATGGCCGCTTGCGTCAACCCTCTCCTGCCACAGATCTTTCGGCCGGTGTGTCAAGGGGAGGAAGCAGGCGCTGTGTTCTCCAAACTAGGTGAAATTTAACGGAGGAGAAACAAATAACAAATATTGAAATAGCATGGAACATGGGACATCAGATTTGCTTGGCAAAAACAAATTATTGCATCATATTACATTGTGTTCCTCTCAGATCTCCCTCTAATGTGTATGTGATTTATGTGAAAACACTATTCATCTGTAAACAGCATGCTACAGACAGAGGGTATTGCATAGATAAGAATCTGTGCTAGGGGCACAGCGGGTATAATCACAGTCAGAAAATAATACTGCAGTTATCGACAAAGTGATATCTAAAGCGAAAAGAAGGAAATGCATGTTTAGTGTATGTGTTCTTTAAACAAGCAGCAAGAAGGGATACTGTTACTTTCAACAGATCTCATGAAAAGACCGACTACAACTACAACTCGGTTTGAAGGAACAGTTTGAAACAATACTCTAACAGGAGTAAATGGTCCATTTGTTGGGGACAGGGCTGTGGAGTAATACATACATTTGGCGCAATTACTGAGTATTTGAGACACAACTATAGTATATGTGTGATTGATTTCAAATTCCCTAGTAACCATGTTCGCTATAATGAAGGAACAACATCTTAGCAGGACTTAAAACAGCCTGGCTCTGTCCAATGCTACTAAAATTCATCAAACATCTCTAAAGCTTCCTAAAAAATGAGTTATATCGCATTTATTTCATCTGTACAACAGTCCCTTCAGACACAAAAGTGGCATTAATGTTCTCATCTAACTTTTGATGAGAAAGCAATAAGCTTATTTTCCCAAATGTCAAACTGTTCATTCAATAACCAACCTGCTCTAACACCCACTGCTGAACTACCTGTTTGGTGAGCATCAGATTCAGCATTTGTCAAATTCAAACAGCAAACAGCTACACAGGAGCTCTTAGAATCGCTGTTTAATGAGCACTTTTATTATTCAGGCACTTGTTCACTGTTTGCACATTGTATTATGCACATCCTGCAACTGCTGCACCATAAAGTGGCACTAGAATATAATATGCCAGACAAGAGGCCCGTGAAAAGCTGCGCAAATAGTCTTTGGGGACCATTAAGGCGTACGTGAAACAGGCTGCTCCCTTGTTGCTGTCATGAGACAAATATAGAGACGAATCCCATTATCGGCATTAGCAGTGTTTCATAAAATTGAAAAGCTGGCCTCTGGCTGGTGCAAAAACATCTTTTAGGTCAGATGAATATTTATGGTTCTTGTTTTTTTTCTTGCACTTTACAGTGTACATCATCACATCTTCGGATCCTTGTGAAATATGTGCCAACCCCTCCTGCTTTGGGTGTCTGAACTGAGACTGCCATCTGCTAGACACACAAACACATCGACTGAGAACCTCCTGCGGGCATCATTCTCCATAGTTCTCCCACATCTCTATGTATAAGGCATACACGGACATCAGCAAAACACGTCCCGTCACCCAGCAACAAAGCCCAACAGGTCTCAAGACTCAGTGGTCAACCTAGTGAATTTTAATAGAATAAAAACTACTGAGTCATTCCATATTTATAAGTTGTGTGTCATGCTGTCAATACGTACGGGGCCCATTGTCAGCAAAATGTCACAAAAGGCTTTTTGCAGTGTTTGAATGTTACCTTGCTTTAACATTGAACTTTTCATTGATGGACCCTGGTGCTGCTTCTTATCAAAATGATGCATTCTTCACTTATGTGTTTCTTTACTTGAAGTTTCAAGAACACAGCAATGCTCACACTCACATAGACTCTTTCATACAGACACAAATGCACATCTAATAATGCATTTAATTTATACAGCGCTTTTTACAGTGCTCAATACAGTTCTCACATACAGTACACACACACGCAGTACCTGTGTATTGTTTCAAAGAGAGTTTGAGACATTACGTTGAGTCTTGTGAAAGACAACTGCAACTCTAAATGAGTGAGAATGGAAATTGTCACTGCTTGCACTATTTAAGTCAAAGATTGTCCATTTGGAAGATAAATGCTCAATTTAAACAAAAACTAGTTTGCATATTTGCTTGCAAAACTGCTCATCCATCTGTGTACACACTGCTACTGTCTTCAGAGATCTATCTTTTTCATCTAAAAACTATTACAACAATAAAATGTGCTTATAGATGTAAACATTACCTACACTTCATTGCAATGGTCCAGATGGTGTTGATCGCATGGCTCTGATATCACACTAGCAAATGTCTACAAGCATCTAAAATTCCATTAAAATGAAATCTGGCAGCACAACCAATTAGAGCAGCCAACAGCAATCAGGAATGTGCGTAAGTGACATCAGGCATCACTATGCATGATGCCAGTGACCTGCTTTCCCGTCAACGAGCTCTGCAGACATCAGGTGTCGCACGTGGTCCCACATTGTATTTAATTTGCATCCACTGATCTTTAAACCCTTCGAGTAATGTGAGTTTAATGGATCAGTTAATGGGCTGCTCTAATGAAAGCAATATACCTCGACAAAAACTGTGTTCAGTCCGTGATGGCTAATGTGTGTTCATAATGTGCATTAACCCTCGTAATGTCCTCCCGATTGCCATTCAACTTTGGTCCTCTGGGGTCAAAGATGACATTGCCTTGACTGTTATTTAAAGCATAGGAATTGTCAATCAGTTATGTGTTACACCTTTAGTCTTACTTCAACCATTACAATACATTTTTCCATTCATATTGGAATTAGGGCCAATAGACCTTGTTTATGTAAAAGTATGCCCTGTTTTTGAGTGAAAATAAAATCAAACAATGATCGGTACATACCAAGAATCAACATAAAACACACATTCTTGCTGGTCCATTTAATCCCTCTTTCTCCACTTGTTCCCGTACACTTTGCCCCTCCTTGTTTGTCATGTTTAGCACCACCTCTTCAAGAGACTTGGGCAGAAACAGGTCAGAAGTGGATTGTATGTCATCAATATGAGACCTTGCGTATGCGGTTGGGCCATGGTGGCTTGTCTCCCTCTGTTCTCTCTGCTGTCAACATACATCGTCTGTCACTGGGTGGGGTGAAAGACCAGATCAATAGCCATCCTTTGACTGGATATATTCAGTCTCAGCTGGGTCCTCTTCCTCAGATTCTTCCTCATCAGTTGTTTCCTCCTCTTCATTATAATAGACTGAAATGAATTGATTTATATAGCGCCTTTCTAGTCTTTGTGATCACTCCACTTCAGATTCTTCCTCATCATCATGTTCATCACTTTCCTTCACATCATACCCTTCTTCCATTTCTGCAGTGGGCAATGTGGGGGCTTCTTCGGAGGAAGAGTAGCATGTGCTCCACATTATGTTCAGCATTGTCCTCCCGGTTTTTTTTTTTTCCACAGTATGCTTAAAAATTATCTCACAAACCTCCTGCTTCTGCCTCCTCATTGTGCTGCCTATCTCTCTC
>JBCAUF010000061.1:25927818-25941892 GCA_038406115.1 Haemulon aurolineatum | reverse complement strand
TGACAAAATTGATCTGCCTTCCTGCAGATATTGAGACAGCAAACAGTGAATTAGCTCCCTCCATATTGACTGGTGAGATGAGTGGCGGTACCCTCCGCTCTTCGCTCCTGTATAATCGCTGGCTTTCTTCAAACTGCCAGGGCCCCTGCTGCTCCGTGTCCCCGCTGTCAGTCTTCTCTTCTGACTTTTTCAGCCCTCTGCCCTTCCTCGGCCTGAAGGAGACGGAATAAAAATAACAGGCAGGGGAGAGCTTACGGATACAGCGGGCATTATGAGATGGGCTGAAGCCACAGGGGTGAGAGAATTATTGGGAGTATGAGAGAGGCTTTAGTGCAGAGACTAACTGTAGGTTGATTAAAGGTCTTTGGGTGTATTTGAGTGCGTAATGTGGGAGTACAAGCATGTGCCAAGAGGTGAGAGTGTTCTCGTCAAGGCAAATGAGTGTGCGGCGCCTAACAATGAGAAAACCACCTCCTTCTGCGCGCCGGGCTGGTGGTGCAGCTGGCAGCTGGACTGCCCGAGGGCCACCGGCTGGACTCGGTCGACACAATCTGGCAGTGCACGGTGCCCAGCAGCAGCATCAGACACATGGGCCCAAACATCTCGCTGGCACTCGCCCCAGGGACCTCCAAGTACAGCATCACTGCTGCCACTGAGGGGAGCAAAACATTTGGCAACAGCAAACAAAACGGTCTCTTAGGGGAGCCATCATAACAGAATTCAGGCTTACTAATTAGGTCTTTCAGTGTTGCTCAGGTGTGCAGGGCCACGTGTTTGTTGTTGCACATAATTGAATGTAAACTGTGACAAATGGAGATGCTGAATTTAGTGCATATCAAAAAACCGTGAGTGGTATTTGTTTCCTCATATGACTGTGTGTGTCACTGTGTTTCCATGCTCTAGCAAAGTCATAGGAGAAAATCCAAAAATCCTTTTACACCTGTCCGAGGGAGACGGCAGAAGTTATGCTTTACTGAACAACAACTCACACTCTGTCTCTGGTGCAATAAAATATAACTATATAATAATTTATATATATATATATATATATAAATAAATATAATAAAATTTAAAAATGTCTTTTTTAACAGGATCCACAGAGTATGAAGGGTGCAGATTCTCCTTCTTCTTTTAAAATAATGTTGCAATGCGTGTGTCATGTTTTTTGATGCAAATTGTCGGTCCTAATATATACAGTACTTATGAAGAACATCGTCAGAATCTTTACTCATACCCAGGTTCCTTAGGTAAATGTTGATAAAGTCACAGCTCCAATATGGCTGCGGCTAACCTTGCATGAAGTACAGCACGAGGATACATGAGGAGATGGACATGGAGGTCACTTGGATCCACCACTGGAAGAAGAACGGGAAGAGCACAACTCTGACCAGACCTTTCCGGGTGAGAGCCGTCCATGGACTCTCTGGTTTGGCTTTGCTGAATGTTGATCCTGAGGGGAGGAATGAGAAAAGTATTAAATGGCATAGGCTGATGATGATGATGTTGATGATGACACAACAGACACAAAAATATACAACAAAAAGTGAGGAGGTATGCGCTGATGGGGGAAGGAGAAAATGTTTCGTTGCAGATGTTGTTAATGGAGAACTACTCTTCTTTGACCTTCACCTCTTACTAGGTCGACATCGATGAGGTCCGGTTTGATGCGACCCGTCTTCTTTGGTTTGCTGTCCAGACCCTGCATGAACGGCAAGTGGCATATTTCAATGAAGGAATAATGTACAACATAAATACACACAACATTTACTGCTTTACAGAGATTTGTGGGCGTCTTACATTTAGATCCGTCTGCTCCAGAGATTTCTCCCAGACCTGTTGATCATAGGCCCCGATCTGCAGCAAAAACACAACATTCATAATCCTTTTTCTTCAAATTAGGCCATATGGGAGGATTTTACTAAGGATTAGTGGTCAGTATGAGGTTGTCCATATCTATTATTAATTAGAGTGTTTTGATAAATATGACCGTGAAAACTGACTCAAGAAAAACCCTTTCAAAATTAAAATAAATAAACTTAAAATGAATATGAACCAATGCAGTTTTCATCCAAATAGAATTACATAAGCTACAGTAAATTACATTTACAGGCAACAGATATGACTTGGTAGTGTCATAGTTTGTCAGCCTACAACACTTTCCTCTGCACTCCACTGCCTCTAAGACATGTCAACACATGACTTAAACAGCCCCAACATCAGATTCAGACAAAAATTGCAGTTAATCACAATTTTGCACCAATGACAGTGCTGAGCGCTGACAGGCTCCCCTACATGTTTCAACATCTGATAAGCTGCTAAACAGGTCATCCAGGTCATTTGTTATTCGATCTGTGCACAGTCCTACAAAAACAGGAGAGGTAAACAGGGGAACAAGGGAAAAGCGTACATGTATTAACCACAGAGGTTTTAACAGATCAATGAGCAGTTCCCCTGTCAAATAAACTAATGAAATAAATGAACAAATCCCTTAAATCCTGAACTGGTGTATGCTGGATTTTCTGTGTCATTTTCTTTCATTAACAAACACACAAGGTCCCACACGTCTTTTTTGGAAAATAAGGTCTACATCAATCTCCCCAAATTTCACGCACATATATTCAGTGAACTGTGAAGAATTAAAGAAAATCGATAAGTATCGATTCACCACTTGATAAAACGATACCTTATCTACATCGAAATAATTTATTTAAGCTATTACATGAACTGATCTTGAATCAGATTTCCAATCCAAGGCAGCACAAACATTAATATTACAAATGTGTGTTGAGTGACTCTCTCTCTCTCTTTTAAAATCTTTTTACCCTCTCATTATATTTATTCGTTTTTTTTAAACTAAAATTCTGGTGTGGTGTCAACTCTAGTACATACGGTATTAACACCTACTGTACGTATTGTTGTTTCTGTGCTAACATTTTAACATATCTTTATAGAAACTGGTTCATTGGATGAATTAGACATAGGCTTTTGAACTAGCTTTGAAACCTGATGTGTCTCACCTTCTCTTGATACCAGGCTATTCTGGCCATTGTGATCTGATCTGGAACCAGTGGAGTCGGAGTCAGGTCATTTCACACAGAGCTCAGGAAAGAGGGAGGACCGGGCACGCATCCAGGTTTGTTCACTAAACAAAAAGAATCGACAGACAGAGACAGTGAACCGGACATGAACGAAGTCCAGTGTAAAACAATAATCAACAAAAACACACTAAAAACATAAAGTTTTCTGCACACGCACCGTGTAGGTGTGGCTACTTTAGTTTTGAAGCAGGTTATCTGCTGAACTAAAACGTTGCAGCTAACAGTCGCTGCCCGTTAACAAAAGGCCAACGTTACTTACCTGAAATAAAACAGTTCGCATCGATTTGGCGCAAATTTGAAGATCGCCTTGGTAATCATCACAAACTGGTCGTTGAATAGGTTGCCATCAGTTTCAGTGGGGTTGCAGCGTCTTGTCAGATTGAGCTAAATTAACTACGAGCTGCGAGGTTTACGTCACCGGCCAATTTTACGACAAGATTAATTACTTGTGAATGTTACCGCCATAAACTGTTTCCTTCTCATGAACATGTCCTATAACCGATAACCTTATTTCCAGTATTGTGTACTTTGCTAACTTCACTCTTGTTTAACATTTGGAGTCAGTCTTCCGCTTCCCTTTTCCGGGGTTTGTTATGTTTGGTTGAGATTTTTATTCCCTAAGCGTGGTCTTTCAGGCAGTATTGCGCGCGTTCAGGCTGAATACAGAATAGTTTTCTGTGGGTAAAATTGACAGACAGTCTTATCCAACCACCAATCTGAATCTTTCAGTCAACAATGTGTACTTTATGTTTTCACATGAACACTTGACTTGACTGAACTAGTCGCTCATTTAAGGAAAGTGGTGCCTGAGAGGCTACCAGAGGGACAAAAAATACCCACAGTGCATTTTTTCCTGAAATGATTCCTGACGTTTAAGCCTATCGGAGCCGAGAGAGAGAGAGAGAGAGAGGGAGAGCACAAATACCTTCTACACATGATGACACAGTTAAGAGCTTATTAATTATTCTGCTGATTACTTTTTCAACTAACTAATTTAAGGTGACATATTGATTTTATAAATAAAGCATCTCTATCTGCCCCCATTTTGGTATTTGGTAATACTGGTCATCAAATATCTAATATAGCCTAATATATACAATAAATAAATACAAATATTTTTCAACATTTTCAATATTGTACAATTAATCTCCTTCTTTGGTAAAAAAGAAAATAAATAAATAAAACCTCCAAAGTCCCTTAAACAGTATCAAAAAAACATGACCTTATGTCCTTCATGGAGGCCCTGTTCAGATTGTATGATTAATTTTATATGAACAACAGCCTGACACTAAAAGGGAGTCAGGTTACCATTATGACAGACAGAGAAAAGCAGCAAATCATCACAAATTGAAAGCTGCAAAGAGGTAATGTTTGGCATATTTGCTTCAAAAAAATATGCAGATGAATTTACTGGATAATAACAATGATATTAATCACGTGTTTTTATGCTGACATATTTATGCTGACACACAAAACAACCAAAAACACATAGCAGGTACAGATAGTTGTGTATTGTTGATTCTGTAACACCATTGCAAGACACCACTGTCCAGTGCTATTTTCTAAAGGTTTCCTTGTTTAGCTAAATGACAGTTATCTGTGCACCTGTCTTCAAAATGATACGGTCTGAGAGTACAACTCTGCTGTCTTGCAGCTCAGTCGACAGCCTGTCAGGATAGAGAGGGAGTCATTTGTCACTCGACTCCTGAGTGTCGCCTGACAGTTGGTCTTGCTCAGCTGCACACACGATCTTCGCCTTGACCTTCTTGTTGGAGGAAATGATAAAGTAGGGGCTAAGAGAGGCATAGCAGGAGGAGAAAAACACCCTCATATCAGCCACCACTGGTGACACCTTTGCCACTGTCAGCATGTAGATCCAGATCACGTTATCAATCCCAAAGAAGACCACGTACAGAACCACCAAAGTGACAACCGTTTTGGCTGCCCTGGTCTCTGCCCCGCCGCCGTGGGAGCGACGGATCCTTCTCACCTGGCGGCTGTGGCGGTGGAGAAGCACCAGGATGTAGCCGCTTGAGCCCAACATCAGCGCGACAAAGGCAAAATCCCTCCCAGAGACAGCCACCCCATTGATCACATAGGAGAGGTTGTCTCTGAAGTCCACATGACAGAAGCCCAGGTTGAGTGTAAAGGCAGGGACGGTGCCATTTCGTGGTGCCATAGAGAAGAAAGGGGCTGCAATGCATATGGCCATGTTGAGGAGCCACAGCCCTGCAAAAGTTGGCAGGACAAGAGAGGGAAGTGCAGGCTTCAACCTGGACAAACGGGGCCCAGCGGGGGCTATGGTCACCGCCTGAAACACGCTGAGCATGCAGGTGATGCAGACCGACAAAGCCCTGCCGATGCGATAGGCGTAGATCACCACCTTGCATCCGGGATCATTAAGCAGGTCCCGCAGCCCGAACACAGTCATAGTCTGGGGTACGCAGCGGGTCAGTAGCAGCATCAGGTTGGCGAAGGCCAGGTGGCACAGGATCATGTCCACGGGAAGAAGCTTGGGCTCAGTGTAAATGATGTTGGCGTATGCCAGCAGCACCACGGTGTTCCCCAAGATGCCCATACCTGTTTGCAAGAGGAAGGAGACTCCTTTGATGGTCACACACAGATCCATGACCCCGAGGCCTGCACCCGTTATTTGCAAAAAAGGCAGAGAATCAAATTCATTATTAAAACACTGCACACAAGAAACATCCTTTACATGTGATAGAAACCTGATAAAACCAACCAATCATGTCATCTCTTGGATGTTCCTCAGTGAAAATGATGCTCACCTGAAGTTGCAGGTTAAAAGCAGAGTCTGTTATGCATTAACTTTAATGCATGTTTAATCATAATTTATAGTCTGCGATGCCCCCTGAGATCATTGCACATTACAGTGTTCAGCCCACAGTTTGGCAAATTAAAGTAACAAAGTAAATCTAATTAAGATTGTCTCACAGGGCAAGCACTGCAAGGGGAATATATTACCCCACAGGTCTGTCTTAAAACAATAGTCAGGTGCCAAAATGAAGATTGAAACTGGCAAACTTTGTTTGCTTTTATTGCCCATCCTGTTCATACTGGCTGTGTGGAGAATTCTTCCTGTCATGTTCCCAGTGGAAGTCGTGGAGGACATAATTCACAGTCCAGTTCTGTACAGACATGTATTCCAAAGTTTATTTGAAGTTGAGGCTTCAGCAGTTCGAGTTAGGCTAATTGTGTTGGTAGGTCTTCCATATTTACAGTATTTTTAGTGAAAAATGTACCCTTGGTGTTTCGCTGCTGTGCTGCAACAGAAGGATGATAACCCAGAGAGGGAATTTAGTACTAAAAAGATCTTGGAAGATCTTCACTTGGTTTGTCTAACTCAGACAAATAAACAGTGGAATATATTTTTTTTTACTAAAGACTGTGGATTTTGTCCTCCATCAATTCCACTTGAAACACCCGAGAAAAGCATCTTTTGGTGGCCAGTATGAACAGGAGGAATTATTACAGCATGTAAAATCTGTTTCAATGTACAGTACACATGGGAATGTGACTATTGTTTTAAGACAGACTGGAAAAAAAATGCACGGTTCATTTACAGGAGCACAAACCCGATTTAAAACATTAAACTAATGTGGCATGCAAATCACTCTCCATCTTTAATATGAATGAAGGTGCTGTAGGCTGTACATCTACACAGAATTCCAGATGATCTTTAGGCTTTAATGTTGGGAAACTGTTCAGTGGTCATAAAAAGTGAGCTGAACTGTCGTAGGCCATATGAATAACATATGTGAAATCTAAATTTATTCTAAACTTATTCTGCTGTTCTTAAATCTCACGTGTCAGCTGGCAGTTTCTATAGACAGAATGACTACAAGTAAAATCTTCGGAACTACTGTAATGCTATTTCCCCATGGATTTAAAAACAGAGTTAAACAATCCCTGTAGAGACAACAGAGCTAGGTTGTTGTTGTTGCAGAAGCAGCCTGATGATGCCTTGAATGAGCCATCAAGAGGCTTTTACAGGCACAGCTGGTGCTTTAGCGTGCACTCTCTTCCTCCCTCATGTCCTGGGAGCATGCTAAAAGACACAGAGGAACAAGACAATTAGCAGCATAACAATGCATGTTTGAATTAATTGGGGGCACAGGGACAATGAGCCATTATTCATTTATGTCCTATGTACCCTCAGCGCTGACATACGCTCCAACAGAAGTTCCAGCAGTATCCACATAAGATGCAGATGCAAATGTGTGTTGCTGTACATTGATAGCATGCTAAGCTATTGCTCAGTTCTGCCTTGCTGTTTTTCTCAGTTGCCATATTCAGACTGGGCCTGTGTGGTGAAACAATGTCGGTTGATGAACTAGTTTTCTCTTGAGAGAGGGCTTTGGGATAAAGCATCATCACATGTGTTATTTCTCTGTGTGTTTTTTACGTGTTTACATGTTCAGAGAGCTAATTAAAATGGCAAGTATGAGCATGTCCCCCTCGGGGGACTGCATCATGTACAGTGAGCTACATGGCAAGTTTCAAAATCCAAGCTCCTGACTTGTGATATGAATAATAATTTTTTTGTTTATGGCTGATGTAAATAGGGTTTTCCACCATTGCACTAATTCAATCTTAATTTTGCATTACTAATATCTTTACAACAATATTAAATAATACATATTGTGTAAAATACAGGTACTGTTGAAAAACCATATGTACAGTGTCTTGGAACTGAATATCCTTTATGTACATCCTATAATACATGCAACACATCATTTTGTATTTCTGAAGGCATATCCAAATGGATTAAGTTATTGTGCATGTGTAATAAAAACACCTTTCGAGAAGAGGAGCTTGAACATTTTGAAAGCTGTTAATATCACCGTTGTTAACATAATTTTCCCAATGAAAACAAGCCTGTTTAATCCATAATTCAGTTGTTGACTTCCTTTCTTGCATCATTATGTGCTGCATCATCTCCCCTTCTCAAGTTTCCGAGTTAGTTATTTGCATGCAACTCAAGTTAGTTCAGAGACGTGCCACTTTTTAACCTTTCACACCTTTAAGTACGCTGGTAAGGGCAACAGCTTTGCTTGGCAAAGAGGGAATATTCAGTGCACCCCTCACTGTGCCAGTTAATCTGTCCCACAGCAAAAATGTGGTTTAAGAGGCTTTTGGCTTAGCAGTCTCCTGTCTAATATTGATGGGCCTTAGACTCTTTATTTACATTTAAGGGGAGGGGAGCAAAATTGACCTCCCATTACCTTAGATTTTACTCGACTTTGTATTTACAGTATGCTCACTATAATACACACAATATAAAAACACAAACTGGGCTTAAAAACATATTGTCATTCCATTGCCTTTACTTATCACGTGAAATCTACAGAGATCATTCATCTGTTTAGGGACCAGTCTGCAGTTTTCTCTCTGTTTTCTCTGCTCACATCATATGTCTTATGATTTTATATTGTGTTTTACCTTCAAATCTGTGCTCATGTTTAACCTTGCAGCGAGACGAATCTCCCCCTTGATCACCCTCCAATATCAGACTATAAAAATATCCCATTACAAGTTAAGTCCATTAAAAAGGTTATTTTGAAGTTCAAATATGTAGATAACTTTTGAAAAATCTACTTAAAAGTAAAAGTACTCAATGGAGATGCTATGTCTCATATAATTGGATTATTGTTTATTATTGTCAATTATTGATAGTATAAGTATCAGTTGACTGTTGCAATTGGCTGAGGTGAAGCTTATTGAGGTAAGTGCTTAACTCAGTATTGGGTACAAAGCATCATATTTAATAAAATTATCATATGTCTTGTATGCAAAATCTTGATTTGTAAAGTAACTGGTATCTACATTGTTTGACAGGCTGTAAAATAATTGTAGTGGAGCAAAAAGGACATTATTTCCCATTGAAGTGTGTGTAAAAGTATTAAGTAGCTTAAAATAGAAAGACCAAAGTCAAGTACCTCGAATTTGCACCATGTTGTGTCAAAATATCAACTCAACACTATCAATACCCTCTGATATAATGTTCAACATATAAATGTAAAAGGGTTATTTTACATGAAACTAATCCCATTAATGGCCATGTTGCAGTATTTTCTCTTTTAATTTCAGTGGAGGACACGTCTTATCAGGTACTTGGGCTTGATATTCATTACCACGTCCCTGCTGTGGGACATGTTGCAGTTAAATCAGGCTGCCAACCCACACTGATTCGCCCTTACAACATCCTCACAGTTTAGGTCTGAACCCACTTTAAGAACTTTTTATTGCTCTGGATGAATTACACAATCATAAATTGGGTGCTATGTTGCCCTCCACAAATGAAACCGTGGGTGATCTATCACACGGACTGAGTGGGTTCGTCCTCTGGCTTTTGCTCTGTTTCAACTCTCTCCACTGGAGGACACTGTGGTGCTGGTATTTGATAAACCAACACAGGAAAGGTCTCTTTAATGGGTAGTGGCTTTTGAAATTGATTGCGCAAATGAAAAATACAAAGGTAATTTGAAGGGTCTTATAAGGAAATCTAAATATAGCTACAGTAATTAGAAAAGGTATTTAGTGGTTTCCACTCAGTAAAACAGTGGTACTGAGAAATTATTTGAATCTTTTCTCCTTTTTTTTGGTATAAACATGAGCCTAATAGGTATTATCTCCTCATTAACACAATTTTCTCAGCCCACTGGTTGGATCTTTGCATTCTGATTGAATCCAAAGGCAGCTTTCTCTGTGTTATCCTGTCTCAAATCCAGTGAGGGGACAGAGGCAGTCATCTGAATTGATCTCAAGTAATTGGAGGCCGAGGGAAGAGAAAAGTCAATGGAGCATGAAAAACAGATCCAACAACCGCTACCTGTTCGCAAGTATAAGAAGACAAACAAGCCGTCTACTTCAGAAGACAAGGAACAGGGACAAGGTCCACTTCAGACCTTGTTAGTTTTCAGTGTTGTCAGGTAAGGGTCTAGAAGTCCTGATATCATTTTGAATGCTTGGTTACTTAACTCAGACAAACGTTGCAAAAGTGGTTTGTTTAATTGGTTAAGTTCTCTTGCACTGTTTTCTATTTCTGCAGGAATGCCATCAGAGGAGTTTGTCCGTGGGATGCTCTATCTGTCCCTCACTGTTGTGGGGGTCCCGGGTAATGCTGCCGTCATCCTGGCATTCCTCCTCTTGCTGTACCAGGAGAACCGGCTCCTCCCAGCTGATGCCATCGTCCTGCACCTGGCCTGTGTCAACCTCCTGGTGGTGGGCATCCGCTGTCTGCTGGAGACCCTGGCCTCCCTCCACCTGCCCAACATCTTTGGAGACGTGGGCTGCAAAGCTGTGATCTTCATCTACAGAACGTCCCGCGCCCTCTCGATCTGGCTCACCTTCGTCCTGAGCGCCTACCAGTGCCTGAGCATTGCCCCGCCCGGGTCACGCTGGGCCTCGGTCCGGGCCGTGGTGGCCCAGTACTTGAGCATCGTCTTTTTCTTCCTCTGGCTCCTCAACACCTGCATGAGCTCGGCAGCCATACTCTTCTCCTTCGGCACCCAGAACTACTCCGGCCTGATAGACCACGGCATTAATGTGCAATTCTGCTATGTTCACTTTCCTTCAAAGTCGTCCAAACAGATAAACGGAGCAGGCCAGGTGGGCAGAGACGTGGTGCCCATGGCCCTCATGACTCTAGCCAGCCTGATCATCCTGGTCTTCCTTTACAAGCACAGCCAGCAGGTGAAGGGGCTCCGCAGCAGCAGCGGAGGCGGTGGGGGAAACGGCGGGGCCGAGCAACGAGCCGCCAAAGCTGTGGTAGCCCTTGTGACCTTGTATGTGGTCCTCTATGGGGTCGATAATGGGCTGTGGGTATACACTCTTACTGTGAGGAAAACCATGCGATCCTCGCTGATCTCTGACCTGCGTATATTCTTCTCCTCACTCTACGCGGCACTGAGCCCCGTGGTCATCATCGCATCTAACAGGAAGGTGAATGGCAGGCTGAGGTGTGTGGTGCAGGAGAAGCCTGTTCAGGAGAGAGCCACGAGTCTCTCTACAACGTGAGGCCTGCTGGGATGACTGGTAACTGACAGGGCATCAGAGGAAAGCTAAGATGATGAGTACTGGATTTTTCTGGGTCATGTATGGGCCATTCTCACTTTATATATATATTTATCGGGTAAATAATGTTTGTGATGAGAATGGCGTTAGAGGTTTTTCTTTCCTCTGTAGTGTGAACGGTTGTGAACTCATAACAATTATGTTGTTTTTTTTCTATTCTACTTATTAAAATATCTTGTGTCAGATTTGTTGTGAAATGCCTGATAATGGTTTAGCACCTGTAGCTGTGGATGAGACGGCGGATGAGATGGCGGACAAGAGGGCAGGGGGGCGGACCTATTGTCTCGCTGTCTATAATTAAGGAAGAAAAACTGTCATAACAACCCTGTTACTTAATACAGGTTTGTATGAAACCCTGCTGATCTGGCACAACATTGCTTTTGTTTGTTTGTTCGTTATGTTCTCTCCATCTTAATTGGATGGAAGAATTATAGCCGGGTGACTCAGTAGCTGTCAAATGACTTCCAGCTGCCCATTTAGCTATAATTAAGGCTTTGAATAGAATCTTTGGAAAGGCCCCGTGCTAATGAGGCAGGTTAATTGTCCCACAGAGAACTGGGTAAAAATCCTGATGGGAAAACTATATTCTTTAGCAGAAGAAAAGATGAAAAAGATGTTCATTACTCAATGCTGAACCACTCAATGCAATGCCGACAATGTATGTCATAGTTCTTCGGGTGCAGTCATAAGAGGAGGAGACTTAAGAGACACAAAGCCGCGTCTTGGCACAAGCCCCGAGGAGTTTGCCGCGGATGTGGCGATGTGGGAATTTAGGAGTCATTATGTAATTGCAGTGTCTTGGAGAAGCAAGGGCAGAAAGACAGGATGAGGACATAACAACCCCTGTGAGTGACAGTCCAAAAGACATAAAGCGGGGCTGCCAGCACTCTGTGATCCTGCAATAATTCTAAAGTGCAATCAGCGCAGCACTTCTCAACTGCTGTCGCACTGCAGGTAAGGAGGAGAAGGAGGAGGAGGAGGAGGAGGAGGAGGAGGAGGAAGAGAAGTCCTCTTTCTGTGCTTGTGCAAGACTGTTGCATTCAACACCAGGTTGACATAAAAGAATATTAAAGGCCACGCAATAGGGTTGAACATTTGCCAACAGTCACTTTTATTGTCAAGGTTGCAACCATTATATACTATATTTTTTGGAGCGCTCTCTCCAGATGACAAATTCCATGTGTCTTACTCTTCAAACCACTGAAATCTGATTGGCACTTTACACAGACTCCGGTGGAATGAAGGATAGAATACATGGATGGTTTCATTAGAGCAGCGAGCGTGCTGGCGCCTCCGGTGAGGAATCGCTGGGAATGAAAAAGTTGACGCGACTGATCCCTTTCAACGCTCTCAGTGATGTCATTCGTTCTTTTTCTGTCAGGAAAGAAGTAGCAGATTAGTCAAAAGGAGCAAATACATGAAAAACAGGTTCCATCTGTGCGTGCGTGCATGTCACTCAGGGCATGCGAGTGTGTCTGAAAGGGCGTGCCAGGCAGGCCTCTCCCAGCACAAGACGGGACCTGTTTTCACTGTTTTTCATCCTTCTGGAGTCTTTCGAGCTCAGCGAATGCAGGGTGCTGCTGAACATGTAGAGACCAAACCCACACAAATGCAACCCTCTATTACTGCCTCCATCTCAGAATCACCAATCACACTCAGCCCTTACATTTCCCCTCCAAGTCTTCATTCTGCAGATAAAACAGAGCTTGAAATAGCTGGTAAATTTACGCTGTTGCCATCTGTTTGACCGCCAGCCACAACTCACCTGCTTGACAAGGCAAGATGTGCAAAAAAGCAGAAGCTCTCAGGAAAAAACACAACAAAAGCACCAGTGCCTGACATTTACCAAAGAAATAAACCTACAAATGCTAACTTTTGTGTTTTTTGTCTGAAGTTCGGCGAGATGTGCAACACAAACCTGTATAAAAGACACACACACACACACAAAAAAAACCCCCGCTGTCAACTTGTCCAGAGTGGTCGAGTTAAATGAAGTCGAAGGATTGCAGTAAATCCCGCCAGCCGATGAGCTCCTGCTGTGCCTGGTGTCAGTCTGTTTACCTGCACCAGGTACAGGCATTTTTGTCCCCCGTGTCCACCAATGACGACGCAGCAAAAGGTTTAAGCCTGGCCCCCTTTTCCTTCCTCAGAGCCTGTCCACACCCTAATCTGGCCATTTTTTAAAACTCAGGAACTGAGTGTTAAACCAAACCCTTTCCTCCCCCGCACAAAACTTTTTAGAATTACACAAACACGAGAGTCTGAATCATTACAATCACAGTGTGAAACATGCAGAAATTTGTGCTGGCTTTGATGATGTGGAGGCAAATGGACAGCAATAATAATATGATGGAACATGCAAAGAATGTCATCATGCATGTTTCAGCAGTACATTAACCTCTCTAAATCACTTCTAAATCATTTAATAATAACCCAGGAAAGCATCATTAACCTGCTAACAATTTATTTATTGACCAAATCCAGTAACCTTGAAAGTTGTTCTAGCTATTAATCCCATAAAAATCTTCTCTCTGATGTTTTTCCCAGTTAAGAGGAGTCCTGGCTGACTGTGGCAACTGGAAACTTTGGGGCTTATTATTGTGGTGAAAATGTAATAAACACATCCTGCGGTACTTTCAAACCCCCAAATTTTATGGAAATGACAGACGTAATAAGCCCTTTTAATGTTTGCTGATTCCGTCTTTGCCTTTCCTTCAAAGGGATGTTTCTTTAGGCGTGTTGTTTAGAGGATTTATTCCCTGTTTGAGAGAAACTACTGATGGAGAATGCCATAGAAAACTGTACTTTTAAGTAAATCAAGTGATTTGATGTATATTTTTAATAGCACAGGACTGATTATGAAAAGAATGCACATGGTA
>JBCAUF010000061.1:25876119-25888383 GCA_038406115.1 Haemulon aurolineatum | reverse complement strand
AGAGAGAGAGAGAGAGAGAGAGAGAGGCAGAGGCAGAACACAATACTGCAGATCATCACGCACGAGCGATATGCTGCTGTTGTCCTCTCCGCTCTTTTCTCTCCTTCATCCTCCTTTCAATCTTCACGCTTCCTCTTGTTTCAGCGTGCGAGCCAGGCCTGCAGGGAGGCGGATGTACAGGTAGATAAAGGTGGAGAATAGGCATGATATAGGGGTAGAGAGGAGAGGTAAAAGGTGGAAAAAGATAGCGGGAGTGAGAAAGACTAATAAAGACAGGACTAGACACACACACACAGAGAGGGAGAGAGAGAGAGAGAGAGAGAGAGAGAGAGAGAGAGAGAGAGAGAGAGAGAGGGAGGAGAGGTACAAGTGGAAAGCGTGCAGCTCACCTGCCAGATGGCAGCTTTGGCAGCGCTCAGCATGCAGTGATGGCGGTCTTGCAATATGGCGCATCGCCTCCAGATTGTCACACCGTCGTTGATACAAACAGTGCAATAACTTTGCTGATGTGTGTGCTTTGCGTGATTTTCTCTGGCACTAGTCGAAGCAGACGGCATATGGTCATAAAGAAAACAGACAAAGTTGAGGGATGTCACATGTGTGTTTTTTCCCCCTCAGGAAAGTATTGACACATGACTCTTAACTTCGAGGAGTTTGTGTTTTCTTAAAGGGGCACTCGCGTGAATGCACACATGAGGATCAGTTTACTCTAGTACTCCCCAGCTTAGGAAAACAGTTGAGTAATGTTTTCTGTAGCTCTGAAGGAGCTTTTTTTGAAAACGTCTGAGAAAATAGCCCCGCTGATATCATCAGGGTTATCTCAGGTTGGGCTTTGGAGACTGCTGATTTTGAACAGAGAGTCCACGTTACAAACTTAAGGTGCAGAGTTTGAGAGACTTGGATGTTTACTGGGCAGGGGAGAGGCTAACTAAAGATGCTATCAAGTTGCATTATGAGAAAAGTCGGATCCAGTGTTGGCTCGTAATAGAGACCAACAGTCAGGATATCTCAGCCTCCTTTGTACCAGTTTATGGAGGCGCACTGCTACGCTGCTGGAGCACCCCTTTACCAAGTCCTGGTGCCAACCTTTAAAACGCATTTTTTTTTGGATTTCATACATTGGGCAATTAAAATTAGCCATCAATTAAAATGTGCCATTTTAATATAGAAATAGAAATGCAAACATTGGCCGTGGACAATGTGTCATATGACATGGAAAATGTATGGAAATTGGTCTTAATGTGGTGAAGCCATGGCAAATCTATGTCCCTTCACTTAAAACCTTCTATTTCTATCTATTTCAGCAAACGCCTCCAACTCCAATGATTTTCCATTTCTAGAAAATGAAATCTTTGTAACACTTTCTTCGCTCCGTGTCAGTGGAAGTAGGTGAAATTCTCAATAAGTAATAACATCTGCGACTTTTGAACAATCTCCATATTCACCAGTCCCACTCGCAGGAAATCGGTTTTCAAAGTCTCAGTGAACGTGACGTGCAGTTCGGGGTATACACGTATTAAAATGGCTCTCTGAAGACACTGTGTTGGCATGTTCTCAGTCGCAGGGATTAAATCATTTTGAACAATGAAGAATTCATGAGAGTTAAAGGTTGTAGATAAGAAAAAACACGTGCTTGATCCAATCCAACTAAATTGAATTACAGAAGGAGGACACGTCTGAATTTCATCTCCCTTGAGACGTTCGCTGACAGTCTTTGGGGGAACGTTAGCGCCACAGTTTGGCAGGCAAACACCTGCTGAATGGGCTGCTTGGGTTGGTATTAAAAAAAAAAAAAGTCATCAGTTACCTACAAAATGTCCCAAAAGCCCAGAGCACCTGGACTACATCCGAGACTTTTTCTGCAGTGTTCAGCCCTTGGCAGCCACAAACCAGATGGGACTGCACCCACTTAATAGACTTCAGAATTCAGTATTAATTTGTGGATCAAGTCCTATCAAGAAGGACAAGTTATAGCGATGGGAGATGTTCTCGGCTGTGCAAATTCTTTACTGTTTTCCCCAGGATGCGTCCCATCCCTCCAGGAGCTTTTGTGAAAAAGATTTGCCTTTCAGTGAATTTCTATTTGAGTCACCTGTGTTTGCAGTCCTGGTAGACCTCTGGATCACTGGGGTACTCTACTTTAAACCAGGCTATTTCTATTTCTGAACACTGAGGAAATTTCTGTGCGTTTGCCCAAAATCACATTCAGACTTTGGAGACGGGATAAAGTTTCAGAGTGGGTTAGTATTAGGGACAAGCCGGGCTGGGCCGAGCGTGGAGTCAGACCGAGATAATCTGGGCAGATGCTTGTATTTGCACAGCTTTTGGGTGAATGGCCACCAAAGGCCTTATTTGCACTGCGGATTAAATGTTAAATGGGTTTTGGAACAGCAGATACTTAGAGGGGAAAGTTGTCGAATAGTACAACATGCGCCGTCTCTCCTCCTCTTTCCTGTTTCTCTCCCCCTCGCTCGCCATCTATCGCCGTCTCCTCTTGCTCACAGTGATTTGTCAGCAGCGGAGGTAGCAGCTGTTCCTTTTGCATTGTAATTTCTTTGATCGTAATTATTCGTGCCAGATACCTCCAACCTTGGCATCCTCCAACCCGCGAAGCCATATGGGCGAAGAGGGAGGAAGCCGAGGAAACATTCAGGCTTCTCTGGAATAAGTTCTTTGATTTCTGTGTGCAGTGGTGTGGGAATTACGGACATATGTGCTTCGCAGCTTCACATGGATGCCCTGCATCACCGTGTTTGATTATTTTTCTCATTCATACACTCGCTGGGGTCTGGTCTCTGCCAAACGTGATGTGTTTTCCCTGTCAGGTTCTCCATGATTTATGCATACAAGAGCGATATAGCCCGGCACATCTGTAACTAAATCATTCGGAGCAGAAATATATAGCTTTGTTCTACAGAAAAGAGAAGCGTCAACTCAAAAAAAAGGGAGAAGATCGGAGCAGACAATAAAATTATAGCCATGCTTGAGGCTGAATATCAGGCCGGTAGTTACTGAGCCAAATAAAAATGGCTAGGAGAGAGTGCTCTTACAGTACAAAAAGAAGAAGAAAAAAAACCAAAAAACAACCGGAGAGCTGTTCTCTACTTGTCTCTGGGCTGAAGAGGAGAGCTCACATTTCACCACCCTCATTCTCTATTCCCCTCAGCAGCACCGTCCACAGATCGCTCCGAGCCTCGGTCGGACTCCTCTGTTTATCCCCTTGTTCTCCTTCTTCTTGCACTTAAGCGACGTTAAGGACGAGGGGTGCCGGGCGGCCGCTGCAGCGCGGGCTCGCGCGCACATGCTGTGTGTCTTCCAAAGCAAACGCGGCTCGCTCCGTCTTCTTCTGCGGCCTCTGAATTATAGAAGACCCTCTATTGCACTCGAGCTGCATGGGTTTTCATCACAGTGCTGGAGGTCACTTTGACTTTCCCCCTCCGTGCTCATCACATATGCAACGCGAGGGCTTCGGCAGTAGAGAGCAGCCTGCTTGAGGTCACCATTAACCAGGGAAGACCGACAATGAGATTTATGGAGGAGGATACAGGGCTGAGAAGAGGGAAGGGAGGAGAAAGGCATGCATGGTTAAATCTGACTGTGGCAGCAGTGCCCTTCATCTGGTCCCTGCTCTTAACAGCAATTTCAGATATAGTACTGTATCTGCATGTATAATGCATACACCCCAAGATAATGGCATGCAGCGCAGAGGAGGCTGCTGACTAGCTATGTGTTGGAATTGGTCCCCTATGTCACATTCGCCTCTGCCCAGGTCCCTCGTAGCATCCTGCAGTTAATAAGAGGCAGAGCGTGTTGTGATGACACGGAGCTGTTTTACTGTTCCCCGCAGACGTCTTCCACTGCTCTCCCATCGAGATTGGTGGCTGGCTGGAGAGTCCTAAAGCGTGCAACGTCGGCGCTGACCAATAAACCAAACAACACCTATATGGAAAAAGAGGCAATTACGGTTCGTCTCTGTAAATATAAAAACACAACCGCACACATGCCAGAGGAGCTGCCAACAGAACGAGATGAATTTACAGCAGTGCACGCTCGTTTCCAGAGAACACTAGCATCACAAAGTGTCAGTATCATTAATCTAAATAGTGCTTGGAAGATTATTTTTCCCCCTTTTTTCCCCCCTGACTGCGAGAAACGTCTGGGGGGAGGCCTTGCCGTTTGAATTTACACGGTAGAACATAATGATGAAAATTAACCACAGGCCAACTGTCACAAAATTTCTCTGTGCGGCATCAAAGAGGAGATGTCCTGTGGGTATGTGCAGTGTGAGCATCCACGCTACGCGTTGTGCCCGCCGAGGCCCTGGGTCTGTGTTTCTGTGAAGGGGGCCTTTCCGAGGCGGAGCCAATGGCCCTGGGGTGCCCCTCCGCGACGCAGCCTCAGATAAAAACACGGTGGACTGATCACAAAACATTGCTTTTCCTAATAAACCCCACCGGTCCCTCGTGATTCAGTCTGACATTCATTTATAAGTCATCGTTAATAAAGACGGCATTTTCATGTCCTAATTCCCCGACTCATCACTGTAGGTACCAGCGACAGCCCCCGGCTCTGGTTTGCTGGCTCCCTCCTCCCTCCTGTCTCTGCCACGTTTGACCTACTTCTGTCTCCACAACATTGTAAACAGATCTACTAATTGCCTTCATTTATTCATTTGGAAGTCAAGTTATGTTGCGGCTGGCGCCCTCCCAGCTCATTCATGTGTAATGTGTACAATGCCTGCCCTCCCCCCACAATGACTCGTCCATGTGTGTTTGCAGAAAGACCCCAGACAAAGGCACCCCATCAGGCCGTGTGAGTTTAGATACCATACGCGCAAAAGATTGCACAGGACATTCCCCTTGAAGCGCTCCAGCCGAAACTTTTTGTCCAACCCCAAATAGGAAATGATCTCCGAGAAAGAACTTCATAAACTGACTTTCAACTTCTATCAGCAGCCCCGTCTCAGAAAACCCACTGACACAAAAAAAAAACCCTGCGTGCTCCTGCCCAGCCGCTTTGTAATCATGAGGACAGAATCTGTTATGACTATTGTAGTTCAGACACTTCTCTGCCCCCTTGGTCTTATACCGTTATTGCTTTTGTGCAAAAAAAAAAAAACCCCAACAGCAACAACAACAACAACCGCAAAAAAATGCTTTCATCACCTCTGATGCGAGTGACAATGACTCCAATTGTTGACTAAGCGTGAGAGCAGAGATGCTTCTCCTGACCTTTAGAAGGATCACGCCGTAGTCTGTTGATAGTGTTCCCGAACTCACACAAGTCTATAATCCAAAACGTAAACAAGACAAACTCGAGGACCCTGCTGTTTGTTCTAAATTTGTCCTCGTTTTAAGGGAAGGGATCGTGTTGTTCCATTTTATTGCCGGCGCACTATCTTCAAAATGTGCTTCAAGGAGAAGATAGTTGTGATTTCTGACATTATCCACCATTACGTCTCTGTACACTAATCAGTCTTCACAACAAAAGAAGTTATGGTCCTTTTTTTTACTTTAAATTTCGATCAAACATAGCAAAAACAGAAAACGCAGTTTCATGCGATTGAAGCTGTGCCAGTGAAGAAAATGATGCACATGGACAGCCTTACAAAGAAATATCCTCCATGAACATTTTAGTTCATCACCGATGGCAGATGGGTCAAACAAACAGGGGATAGAAAAAAGCTAACCACCCCGTCTGTCCCATGAATCATGCCTAACAGGGCGCTACAGAAGCTATGACAGCATTTCACCCCAATAAAAGCTGAACCCGAAGGATGGGTTTGGTTCCGCTGATCTCGATCCAGGTCAGAGGGTCGTGTTTGTGGAGCACAAGCGGCTGGCTTCTTCCCTCCTCTGAGCGGTGATTGGTGCCCGCTGAGAGCTCGCGTCCCCCAGAGGCCTCGGCAAACCATGCTCCTGTGTGTGAGTGTGAATGAGTCACGTCTGGGCTGGAGCGTGTCTGAGTGGCGAGGCGGAGAATTCAGCAGGGAGGACTGCGCAGGGCAAAGAGTTGTCTCTATAATCCAGGGTAAACACTGAGCAGCATGACTGCACGCCTTAGACGTGACTAAAGCCGGGAGAACAGAAATGGATGAAACGATGAGACTGCTGCTTGCCTGCATGCCTGCCCGGCTTCGTTTGCCACTAGCGCTTCCTATTCCCTCTCCTTGTCCCCCACCCACCCACCCCCGCTCTGTAATTCCTCTGAGGGGTTTGACTGGAGACTCTCAACGCTGACTTAACCTCTGGGTGGCACTGCTGGTGCCTCTTGTTTAAGGTCATGCCAGACCCAAACCTGGCTTCGCAAATATCATTTTGTCTGCTATTTGCTGTTGGACCTCGAGAGCGCGGCCTCATTAATTACTTCTAGCCGGGAACAGAAGAGCGCCTCTGATGAGATTACAATGCAAATGACACCAAAGGTCTTCACCTGGAAGTTTGGCGGTGTGATTTGAACAAACCAAATCCAGAGTAATGGGATTCTGGCGGACGGCGCAAAAACAGCCTTGCTTGAATCGGTAAACACAAAATCACTTGTCTGCTCCTTTTTGTGGCGGCTCGAGAATGTGAACAAAGGACTGAGTCAGATTTTTGTGATCAAACCCACCCACTTTCAAACAGCCCTTTAATGCATTACATCCCATTCCAGCCTCCCCTTTCACACAAAAAAGCCTGCATCGAACAGCAGAGAAAAGATTTAGAAAAAGGTTTGCACTCCAGGGAGTAAAGGTTTCCTCTGACCGCTGGTTTAAACCGTTTGGTTTGCTGGAAAACAAGCGTGAATGACGCAAAGAGTTTATATCTTAGTTTGTCCACTGTTGTCAAAATAAAGGGCTATCGCCGCTTCCCCTGAAACATTTCAAAACATCCTGAACGCTCTTTGATCGCGTTTTCACAAATGATGGTTACATCAACACAAAAAAACTGGTTCGGGGACTCATCAGCTTGCGAAGCAGATGATTTGAGGGATTTTCAGAAGGAATTTGCTGGACACCATTTTGCCCAAAATAAAGAAGCTGAAAATATTAGAGCCATCATGCGCTGCCAAATCTAAGCCTTCTGAGAAGTAATAAAGGCAAACACAGTGTTTGTGTGCAGTCGGGGGGGAAAAAATGTCTAGGACAGAGAGGGAAAAAAGCCTCTGTCATCTGACGTTTAAAGCAGAGATACAGCCAGAGATAAGCAGAGTGCGACTGAGGTTGATTCATAAAGTTGCGCGTAACAAATAAAGAAAAACAAACGTCGAAATTCATCAGCAATGCAGCGCGTGACAGATGTTACTCTTTGGTGGCCAATTACTGGTAGGGTTGCTCACACGGAGCCTGCCAAATTGAGCAGAGTAGGTCGAGACACTCGAGTGACTTGTCCCCCGGTGTGAGCGTGGCGGGGACAGATGGACAGGAGATGCTGGAGTGGAGCTGGAGTGGGCCCAGCCAGCTCAGTGTCAGTCCATCCGCTCCGTCCCTGGCTCCCGCTCAACTCAGCCGGACGTCCTGTTAGCCAGCCAATGGAGAGCACCCACCCCCATCATGACCCCCGCATTAGGATCTGACATGGCTGTCTTCATTTAACCTTTACTTATAGCGGGAAGTCTCGCTGAGAAAACACCCTGTTTACTGTTAGCTCCGGCCAAAAAAAGAACAGTTGCCTTTGAGATAAAGCCCTCGAGCATTTGGCAGGATATCTTCAGGAAAAAATTTAGAGGCATTTCACTGGAGGGGGTTCAGTGATTTTTTAAGAAAGGAGAAAATATTAGACGAGTGTGAAGGGGCTGCTGATGTGACAGTGGAGAGGACAAAGGGGGAGGTGATAGAAATGGCCTTTGGGAGCCAGATTGGAGCAGCTTCTGGTGGCACATGGGCAGGATTTAGGGTGATGTAGGTGTCTTAATTTATGGCCCGTCCTCCTATGCGGGCAGTTTTACGACTCCATTAATGGACTTCGATGAAGTAACGGCGTGTGCGAAGCCGCTTTATCTACGATCCTTTTGTTGCCTTCACTAAACATCTGTCTTTCTTTTGAGATAGAAACCTTTTTTTTTGGTGTGCGCGTGTTCCAAATTAGGTTATTTTGTTTCATCTGTGCGCGAAACACCTGGCATCAAAGTACAACACACATCACACCATCGCTGTGACAAGAGGGGAGAAAAAAAAAAAAAAACAGCCGACACATCAAACATCCTTTGTCATGTGTCTAACTTGTCCGTCCTCCAGTCCACCGGCTGTTTGAGGGACGTTGTTTGTCCCCTGGAAACATCTACATAAAATATGCTAATGAAATTAAACAGGGAAGTGTGAGGGCTGATGCTGCCTGGCTCTGAATCTCTAATGACTCCCTGCCATCCCTGGAAAAAGCCTGATTAATTTAGGAATGTCGGCTGCAGTGGAGAGTGATTAATTCCTCCTGGATTCAACCATTTAAACGAACAAGGCGGAGGGGAGAAAGGAAAACAGTGAGCCCAAAATACGGGCGCATAATTAATACATTTGGATCATTTAATTAGCCACCCAAAACAGAGGGAAGGCACTGCTACAGTGTGTCACTGCTTTGTTCAAGTAATAGGCCACAGTCACTGTAGTTCTGTCTTACAGTGAGGCAAATATAATGAGCCCCCCTGTTGATAGAGGGAATATTGGACCATCTCTCGAGCTAGTAAATATGGGGAGACAGTTTGAACAAATGATTACTTGTTTCTTTGATGTCTCATGTGTCTGACTAAGCAGAGACGGAGGGGAAAACAAGCTCATATATTTTGTGGTTCTTAGATGAAGTGTTTAGTGATACTCTGAGGAATCAAGGATCTTTTGAGTTTTGAACAAATCTCTCCCTTTTCTCTTTCAGAAATATGTGAAGATCACAAGACCGCACTCCAGCTCGTCTTCTCCAGCGCGACCCTGCTCCTCGCCGACACGCGATCCCGAGTGTTTCGTCCGAGCGCTGCGTTTTTTTTTTTTCCGGAGCCCTGCGGGGATGGGAACGTGCTTGGATAAAGGATGGACTCACTGCGGCCTCGCCAAAGGTCACGGTCTTCTTAAGGTCATGTCATGGCCCCTGGCGTTGTGGCTGCTGACTCTAATCTCTGTGAACCAAAAGACGACCGCTGGACAGACTCTGAACACCTTCCCGTCGGAGAGGAGGGAGTGGTCGTTGAACCACCTGACTGTGCATCAGTCCACCGGGGCTCTGTACGTCGGAGCAGTTAACCGGATCTATAAGTTGTCGTCTAATCTCACCCTCCTGGTGTCCCACGATACGGGGCCGGAGTACGACAACAAAGCGTGCTATCCTCCGCTGATCGTTCAGCCCTGCTCCGAGCCTCTCGCCTCCACCGACAACGTTAATAAACTGTTGCTCATCGACTACTCTCACAACCGGCTGCTGGCCTGCGGCAGCCTCTACCAGGGCGTCTGCAAGCTGATGAGGCTGGACGACCTGTTCATCCTCGTGGAGCCCACGCACAAGAAGGAACACTACCTGTCCAGCGACAACCAGACGGGCACGATGTTCGGGGTCGTCGTGCCGTCGCAGGGTCAGGACGCGACGCTGTACATCGGCACGGCCGTCGGCGGCAAGCAGGACTACTTCCCGACCATCTCCAGCCGCAAGCTGCCTCGCGACCCAGAATCCTCTGCCATGCTGGACTACGAGCTTCACACCGACTTTGTGTCCTCTCTCATTAAAATCCCCTCGGACACGCTGGCTCTCGTCCCACACTTTGACATCTACTACATCTACGGCTTCGCCAGTGGCAACTTCGTCTACTTCATGACCGTCCAGCCGGAGACACCCGAGAACGGGATGCCCGCCGGCAGCTCCCCCGGCGACCTGTTCTACACCTCTCGCATCATCCGTCTCTGCAAAGGCGACAAGAAGTTCCACTCGTACGTGTCGCTCCCCGTGGGGTGCGTGCACAGGGGCGAGGAGTACCGTCTGCTGCAGGCGGCCTACCTGTCCAAGGCCGGCAGGGCCCTGGCAAAGTCGCTCAACATCAGCGCGCAAGAGGACGTGCTCTACGCCGTGTTCTCCAAGGGACAGAAGCAGTGCCACGACCCCCCGGACCACTCCGCCCTCTGCGTCTTCACCATCCAGGACATCAACACTCGCATCAAGGAGCGGCTGCAGTCCTGCTACCAGGGAGAGGGAAACCTGGAGCTGCACTGGCTGCTGGGAAAGGACGTGCAGTGCACCAAGGCGGTAGGTGGGACTGTAGAAAGCGGAGGGCACTGGTGAGCCATCTGATTTCGCCTCCTGTGAAATGCACACATCTAGACCAACTATGAAACCCACATGGTGGTGAGCAGCACCGACAAACTCGCTGAAACTTTGATTATCCACAAACCACGTTCGCAGCCTAAATAGGTGATCGGCAGGCAGCCAAAGCTGGGCTGAAGACACCATTCAGTTTTTCAGGATCCCACGAGAGCAGAGGAGCTGGAGGAGATTAATTCCACAATGCTAATCAGAGGAGTTTTGTATGGAGCTTTGATTTCATTCAGGGGGTTTGGGCACTGACTCCCGCCTTCTTCTCCTCCCCTCTCTCGCTCTCTCTCCCATCTCCTTCCTTCTCCTTGTCGCTGTCAGCAGTATTTGAACCCTCCGAGACCTGTTCTTGATCTTGAGAAAAGGCCTTTCTTGTAAATGTCCAAGTCTGTGCCTTTGTGAAAGCCGTAATTCTGCATAATGAGTGGCTTTCATAGAAACAAGTTGAAAGCGAACCATGAAAAAAACAATGATATTCATCACATCCATCGCGCTGGTGGTTCCCAACATGTACTCTGATTCCACCATGCCATCAAACAAATAAGATGTAATGGTATTCATAAAAGCAACTGAGGGAGGACAGAGACACATAATAATACAATAATTATCTCTCACTGCACAGTTAACCAAAGGCTTTATATCTAAAATGGACTGGAAATGAAGTGTAATGGTTCAGCTTTGTTATGATGTCATTCAGTGCTGTGTGTCTTTGATTACGTGATTAATTACTTGGTGAAAGATTAACAGTGTGTGTCCAGTGTCCAGAGATGGACCGAAATGGCTTTTGAGAACGATGCTGACACTGCGCCAAGATTTTTTTAGACATACTTATCTTTAAATAATAACTTAGAGAGACCGATATCTGCCACTTGTATGTAAGTTAATGTAAATACTGACATGTTGATATATAGCAGGTGTAATGTAATGTGTTATTTGCACATTTTACATATAAAATGGGTTATTCATTCCCCTTGGGGATGAATAAAGTAATTCGTACCGTATCATAATACACAAGAGTAATAAAAAGTTAAACACTGTGCTGGAGAGATATAAACAGCAATGGTCATCTTTACAGTGTCAAAATTAGATACTGTGACACAATATTGATTGAAAAATGTTTATCATGCACCATGATGTTCTGTGGGTATTATCACAATTGCAAATCACCCTGAGAGCACATTAATCTATCATTAGTCTGTACCAAACTTCATGGCAACCCATCCATTAACTGCTGAGACATGTCACTAAAAATCATAAAATCTCAATCTTGTGATGGAGCTATAGAGCCCAAATCAGTAGGGTTCATCCTCTGGGGAGTCAAAGTGTCTGTCTAAACATGAATATCTAATAATTTCTAATACTCATTTCAAAGTAGTTGCAAAACCTGACAAAATGAGGAAAAACAAATATTCACATGACAAATATGCACATATAAGTACCATATTTAGGTTTAAAAGAGAAGATCTGAGTGCTCGCATGGGAGCCAGAGAGAAAATAGCTTATTTCAGAGCAGGGTGGAGTGAGGTATAAAGTTCACTTCACTGATCACATTCAGTAAAGCTCATGCACATTGCTCGATGAAAGAAAAAGCACAGCAACGACTAATGTGTACATAGGAAGTAGGCGATGTGAAAAAGAAATTAGCTGCCCTAAAAAGGTAGATTCATACACTGACTGACAGGCAATTAGCAAGGGTTTGAGGTGCATGTTAGTAGATGTAACAGGACTGCTTAGCATGCTGCTCTCTTTGATGCTTAATCAAAACCTGACATCTCTTGTGCTGCGTGTTTGTGTGATGTCAGATCAAGCGATCCAAAAATCACAGAAACAGGCGCAAAATACACAGCATTTCTCGTGTTTGCCATCAGCAATTAGTCTGCTCCGCAATATTCGCCCGCTCCGAGGCTTGTTGATAAACGCAGAAGCCTGAACTCTTTTGAAGTAACCATTTTCAACCCTGGAAATTGTGCGCTTAGTGCATGTTGCGCTTACCAGAAGTCAG
>JBCAUF010000061.1:25852832-25872273 GCA_038406115.1 Haemulon aurolineatum | reverse complement strand
AATTAATTGTTAAAATAGTTGCAAATTAATTTTAAAATACTTGCAAATTAATTTCATGTCAAACGATTTGTCAATTAATTAAACAAATGTTTCAGCCCAAGACCACATAATTGGACATAATCCCCCTTTTCCGACAGAATCGGAACATGACAATGTGATAAACACTTTGTTTTGAGCATAATAACCCCTTAATGGTCTACTGCATGCCTGACAATCATATGTCGAGGGATGTTTGAAACTGAACAACTTGATAACTTGATGGGGTATGCAAGCAAAGCTAAGCACGTAAACAAAGATACATCTGAAGGAATGTGCCATCCACTCAAATCTCTTGCAGTGTTTTGCTTCACCACCGTAGGATCCTTTACACCAGGCTCACAGACATCAGACGACCTCTTTCTGAGAGGTTCATGAAGTTGATTTAGCTCAATGTCCATCATATTTTCATTTCAGATACGTACTGTAAAGATATATTATGATCAACATCCTATAAGGCTCATTCTTTGATCTAACTGGATCGACTCGGTAGCACCGCAGGCTCTGCTTACTGCACAGTCGTACAGCATGCGACCGACTGAGGAAATGTGTTAGAGGACTGTTGTGACATTAGCCTGGGGGCCTCAGTCTTATGAGGAGCAATCTGTCTGACACACCACACGCACACGCACACACACACACACACACACACACACACACACGCAGGTCCAGATTGGGAGCACAGATAGCATTACTGCAGCTCTTTCATTGGATGAGCCATTGGGGAAAAAGACAAGATAGCCTCACAGAAAGAGAGAAAAAGAGAAACTGAGATAGATGGCGAGAGGCAAAAGGAAGAAACAATAAAGATAGAGGTTAAAAGACAGAGATATAAAACAGCAAGAGGCACAGCTTTAGAAGGAAAGAGAGGTTACAGACCAGGACAAACACAGAGCAAAAAGTACATTTTGCATGTGCTTCAAAATGAGCAGCAGGTTTGGGTGAAGAGAGCAAGAAATCCATCATTACAGCTTTAAGTGCCGAGTGTCTAAAGGCCAGTGTTGGCCATTACACTGCCTGAGTGTGCAGCCGTGATTCAGACTCCCAGGAGCCTCCAAGGAGCACGGGTCACCTCTCGAATCCTATTCCATCACCCCCAAATGGACAGGCTGAGTGGAAACGGGGCGTGACAATAAATGCCATCAGCGGATCATTCCGGCAGCGGGGCCATTGCAAAGGTCACGCCTGCCACAGGAAGGGTGTAACGGGTGTGAAAGGTCACAAGGATAACCAACAGTCTCACCGCCCAGACTCCACGCAGCATATGGATGCGTCCGTCAACCTCTCTCGATTAGGCTACTCCTGTTTCAGATGTGACAGGACGTTTCTGTCATCATCTGCCACCGCTTTGTTGCCCTAGGTGGTTGATTTTAGCTGAGTAATATGCCCCTGTGGGTAGCTGTGGCCTGTATACAAAGAGGGGTTTTTACACTTTGAATGACGTACGCTAATGAGGCGAATCCAGGCAAAAGTCATTATCTCTCACTGATCTTTATTTAAATCTATTCCAGTCTCAACGCAGGAGGCGCAGGTAGATGCAACTTTCAGTGGCACTGATGACACAGTTTCCACTTGTTCCCGAAATGCTAGAGGGACCCGTTGAGCGCGAGATTAGCATTTGAGTCAGTACAGTCAAGTCGAAGTTTTAACCGTTCATTGCAACGATAATGTAAAAATGTCGGTTTGGCGGTGCTCATGTGATGATCCGAGACAAATCTGAGCAAGCTTGACAAAGACGTGAGCCTGAGCTCAAATAGCAGCTAGCACAGCCTGAGATGCACAACATATAGCCTAAATCAACATGAACACATGTTGAAAGAAACATTCAAAATTCTCACATAACGTTCATGCTCACACATGGGGTGGCTTGGCAAGGTGGAGAGACCGAAGATGAATTTTCACGCAGCTTAATGAGTTTGTTGAATCCTTATTGTCACTGACCTTGTAGTTGCAAGTGTTGAAGTTTATACGTAACAATGCATGTTATCCTCTGGTTTACGGCTTGCTGAAATACTGCTAAAACCAGAGGAACCATCATGGCGTAATCACTGCAGCAGAGTGGTGGCTGCTGAGATGTCAACCTCATAAATAGTTCTTATCTAGGCTTAGTTTTGTTCTGAACTGAGAGAAAGTGGAACCAGAAAGAGACTGATGTGATGTGATAACTTACTGATGTGCGAATGATGAAGTGATGAGTGAAAAGAAGCTGGCTATGTCTTGGTTCTCACATGAAAAAAAATGAGTGAGTCACAAGTATTGACTGCAGACTGAACTGAACAAAATGATATGAATCAGTGAGGAGATTCATCATTTTCTCTGTGTAGCAGTGCTTAATGTGAAGCTGGATTCATACTTAATGCAAGGGATTAACTACAGTACAGGCCTGCTGCAGATACCTCTGGTGCAGGATTTCATTTTTCACCTGTTCACAGCACCGCGGCAACACAGATGTGCATGACCGGGCCATATCACGCTTTAATCGTGTTTCCAACAGTAACTGTCTTCACTCTCTGTCGTCCACAGTTTGTGCATTAGTGCATCCACGGGAAGGTTCGCCTTCTCTAATTACTGAACAGGAGATTACTGCCGTGCAACGATCAGAGCGACGATCGCCGAGTCAGCCGAGGGTTTGCGGTGGAAATGGTTTTACTAGATGTGGCTGATTGAAAAAAACAACAGCTTGGTGAGTCAGAAAGGGGGAGAAACAGGCAGCCCAAGCAGACCAGGCACAGCCCTCGGAGTCCTTGGTATTTCCAATAGGCGTGCATCCCCTGAGGTGTATGTTAGCTGCACAGGCTCTAACCTCTTAACATACTACTATAATCACCCCTTTCCTTTATGCAGATAAAATCAGTCTAGTCTTGGACAGTGAGGCTCTGTTAATGTAGTCCCGAACAAAAGTATTAGTCTTATATATGGCTTAGTGTAAAAACTGAAAGACTACAAACACATTTCCCCAGGTTTTATATTCCACCTCACACTTTTTGTAGGAAGGAAAAAAGATTGTAGATCTATTGTACTGTAGCCTGGCAAGTAAGCGAGCAGCAAACACACTGTTGAATGACATTATACCTATGCTTACCCTGTGACAGCCTCAAACACATAACAGGTGTTGAGTGCGATTGATTTTCTGAGGAAATGTGTCTGCAGGGCACATTAATGCTCAGAGGGACTACAGTGGCATGCAGAGTTGAAGTGAATGACAAAGTGAGTGCACTAAGAGGTGGATCACGCAGCAATACTTTAATATATGTTGTATTTAATGTGCGCCAGGAGATTGCACCTCAGGTAGACAATGCTCTCGCCCTTTAACTGAAGCGTTGCTAATCTGAACGCTCAGCACTCTGCTCCTGCACCGGCAACTACACTGTTTACTCACTGGGAGAGAATTAGCTCAGTGACGATGAATATAATTTGAAGACTGGTCACGCTGTCGTATGAGGGGTTGCAGCGTCGAACAAAATAAAAACAAACCAACACATTACCTCAGCAGCCGCAGCTACTAAGCAGCCACATTTCCCTAGAAATGGTTGGAAATGTTAAGCTTGCGGCAAATAAAGCCTTAGTCAAATACTCTCATGTGCAAATAGCGGATTCATTATGGCTTGCTGAGTGTTGACCGGGTGGGGAAATTCTCCAGTGCACGACTAAATGACTTGGACTTTTCAAAGTCACGGTTTCTAAGGGGGGCCAGGAAAGGGGCGATTTAGTGATTGAAATCATTAGAATGGCGCTTCAGAGGAGGGAGGGGGTGCGCCGGCAGAAAAGGTGTGTTTGAGGCTAAATTGAAAGGATTTTCATAACTGCAAGACAGGAGCCGGGCCCGAGGGTAGGAGTCTTCAGAGCGGAACGCCATTAGATGTCTCACTGTAGCCGAAGTAGTGAGTGGCATTAAGAGAGGCGATTTGGTGATAAAACAGAAAGGTGTCAGTCCCCCCGCTTTTCCGGACCGCGGATTTATTTAGCCGCTCCATCTTGTTCCCTCTCTCTCTCTCTCTCTCTCCAACTCTCTTTGTCCTCTCTTCCCTCGGTTCCTTTTCTTTTCCCTGCTCCGTCACACAAGTGGAAACACACAAGAGGACTGTGACTGCATTGCGGTCAGGAAAATGAAGACCATACGGGAGCCATGAATTGTTCCACTGTCCCCACTCCCACCGCTTTTGTTGGTGGGCCATGGGAACCTGACGAACAATGGGTGTGATTGGAGGGACGGGAGGGGGGCGTACAGAGGAGGACAGGAAACGGAGAACAGGAAACCGTGTCCTCAAGGAGAGAGAAAAGAAGCGAACACGCAGAGACTGAGAGGAGACTGTGGTCAAGTCATAGAAGTTGTGGTATGAAGACTTGGAAGCCCGCCATGCAGCTGAAGGTTAGGCCGAGCAGAGGATTTGTCTGCTGCAACTGGAGGGCTTTTAACAATAACCCTCAAAAACACACACTCACACGCCGTGACCTCTCTTCCGACCCAGTTGGTGGTTGCGTTTAGGTACGGGCACTTGCCAACATGCAGCGTATCCAGTGTCTGTGATCGATACGCCTCTGGTTGTGACTGTAGTTGATGTGATGGGCGAATGATTAGCCCTGTCCTGTAATACACATCTCCGCCTCGGTGACCCCTCCTCCCCTCCTCCCCTCGACGCTCTCGGTTTTCATGAGCCGCCGCAGCTCAGCTCTTCCCCGAGCTTCGTCTCATTAGCATTCACAGGGCCGTGATGGATATATGGGCTAATCAATGCCCACTCTCCTCGGCTGTCATCCTCAATCGGACCATATGCACAGCCACTCAACCTTAAAGGTGGCCAGTTGTCTGGACCTTATGTCGCTGCATGCCCCGTGTCACAATATTGAGTTGAGCCCGTGCCAAAATCTGTGCACATCTACTTCAGGTCTAATCTTGCGTGTATTTTCATTCTGTGCCCTTTTTCCAGTTGTAATGGGAGATTTATGTGTGGTTTTTGCTTCTTTGCTTTTGGTGGTTTCACATGATAAACAATACTTTGCTGTAAATCAGATGTTTGCACGCAGAGTGACTCATTGATTTCCAGTAAAATGCCAGGCGCAGGCTGAGGAAGACAAGTTTGTCGCAGAATAAATGAACCAACCTCCGCCGTGTTTGGTTTGAGTCGGACGGACTGCTCTTCGGGGACGCATGAAACCTTGTCAGAGTGGCAGATTGGAAATGATTGGTTGAACAGAGTGTCCCCATGCCTCCCGGGTCATCATCCATATGTTTAGGTTAGGGCACAGACTGGCTGGCCGCATATGGACATAGGTTTTTTTTTAAGATGAGAGAGCTATACGAGGTCTCCCATCCTGCAGCAGAAAGGCCGGCATTCGGCGGAGATTTACATGTCCGCTTCCTCCCAGCATGAATAAAATCATCGGCTGAGACGAATCTCAAAATCAACCCCATATGTAAATACTCACGGGAGAGACATTTGGGTGAGTGTGTTGCTCATGCGAGGTCTGGCAGCTTTACAGCGGAGCCAACCCGACTCCAGCCAAGTGACATCTTAGAAGTCGGGGGCTTTTTGTTTTCTTTGGCTCTCACAGGATGAGAGTGCAGCCGAGCATTTGAGATGCAAACCCAGCCACGAGAAAGGGGAGGCTGTTTTCGTTAAGAGCACACGGGCTCAGGTTGCATATCTGTTTGTGGAAGCCATACTAAACTGCATTGTTTATATCCGTTGCTGGTTCTGCAGGGGAATTTCAGCTGCAGAGAGGATATTGCTCTTATTGGCTTAAATATTATTCATGGGTTAAATATATTCTCGTCAGCTGTGAGACACTGGGAAAGAGAATGAAATGAGAAGCTGACTGAGGTCATATGAACATGTGGTATTAATGGCAAATCAGTTCTGTTCTTCTGTTACATGACATGGACCACACAAGGGAAATCTGTTTCAAGTTTAAAAAGAGGTTTAGTGTGGTTTTGTACTAAATATGTAGTCCTTGACACTGACCTTAAAGCTATAAGCCCATTTACACCTCATGTATGTATCTCGGTTAGCTTTTTTGATTTAGACTCCTTTGCTATGTTTTGATCTAATTGCCGAGTTCTTGCTACATGTTGAAGTTCAAAGGTGCTGTAAGCGATTCAAGAGGAGTTAGATAGTTGAGCGTTGAGACTCATTCCCAGGCTGGAAACACATGCAGTGAAACAGAAAGTGCACTGAGCTTTTGTAGCTTGTATCTGATCCCTGATCAGTCCAATCACTGAGCAACCTGGGCGGGAGAGGGAGCGCCGTGAGTGACTGACTGTCAAGATGATAACGTTTTTGATTCACTGTGGTCCATCCATGTGTTTCTACTTGCGGATACTTGTTCGCTAAATGAAGTAGTGGCAGCTCTGATTTGCATGTAGTAGCTTGTGGAAAACCAAAACATGTGTGGCGAGGTTTGTTTACTTTATTTAAAAAAAAGGCAAAACTTTAAATAAAAATTTCACTGATAAGAAAAAAGTAGACAATAATTCAATGAACAAAGACAAGGGACAAAGATGACACACAGAAAGACAGATTTTTGAAAATTGGGTCCTAATATTGCACCATATTGATTGCTACATAGACCACTGGATGCGTGTTCCTGAAATGCCATAATTCACGATAGTACATTGATGAAACAAGCGATCATGCACGCAATTTACAGCTACAGATTTAATGAGAGCAGCCAACAAAAGAGTGAGTGCACTGTGTGAGTGTGTTTGTACGCAAGTGCATTTCTTTGTCTTTGTTTGGGCGCATGTGTTCGTAGGTGAGTCTGTGCATGTGTGTGCGTGTGTGTGTGTGCAACTTTGTGTGTAATTTCCTACAAGCAGGCTCATTATAAAACCAATTAAACCCGCCTTACTCTCATTATGGAGCTGTGGGGCTTAAGGAGAGATTGAGGACCTGTTGTACTCCCAGAGGGCTCCTGCCTGGTCAGCCCTGTTTTAAATGATAAAACCACTCTTAAATCCGCTGAAATCAAACACCGCGGATCAGTCACGATGGGTCAGTATTTGTCTGAGCTCATCCCTGCGCCCCCTGGTCCTCGCCCAGCCTCATCATGCCCAACTGAAAACAGACATGGCTCAGTATCTGTTTCTGATTGAGTGTTTTTTTAAACATGGTTTCACCGCAGAAACATGTACATGCTCTGGTTTCTATCTGAGCTATTTATGAAATGAAGAGTGTGGGAAAAAAAAATAATGTAAACTGGCTCCATTACTGTGTGGGATTGTGGTACGGGAGAGGAGGAAAAGGATAAGGAGGAGGAGGAGGAGGACGAGGAGGAGGAAGAGTAGGAGCAAGAGAGGACAGGGCAAGAGAAAGAAACCAGACAATGAGCGAGAGAAAAAGAAGCTTAGCTCTGAGATAAATCTGTCCATGAAATAACTATTTAAAGGATAGGATTGTGCTCGGCGTTGAGGTAATGACCTGTGAGAGACAAACTGAGTCCTCGTATGATCTGGAATCAACAGACAATCCCATGTCACTATTGTGCTGCAGACTTTTTTCTTTTTTAGCATTTTTTGTATGTAGAAGATGATGTCCCACCCTCCCACCCACATAAACTAACACATTTACACACACATTTGCACATATTTCCTCCCTCCCTTCTCCGATCTTGGCTGGCGGAGCTGACGGTTGGAGAGGCACAGCTGCCTGGAAGGTGGAGGCGTGATTGATTGATGAAGTTTTGGTGCCCAGGGGATCCAATCATGTAATCAGTTTGTATTGATTGACTGTCCCCATTGAGAGACTGCCGAGGCTCTGCCACCATGTGCGCGAGCTAGACCTGGCACGCATTCAAAATCTTCCGCAGTCAAATTTGATTTGGTTGGCGGGGTCGCTTAAGTCCACGCGTGGGGCGCATGCAGGGAAGACTGGCATAATTGCGCCGCAGACATTTCACAACACTTCCAAAATTCTCTGCTCCAATTCCTCATTATCTTGCATTTATTTCAATTATTATGATTGAGAAATTAATTCAGCTTTACTGTATTTGCATCACATGGTTAATGATCCAATCTCCCTTGAATTTAAATAGGCTACAACCTGGGTTTCGATAGCTAATGAGCATTTTTTTTTCTCTCCAGCTATCACGCTTTATTCAGACTTTTCACGATCATTTCACATTTCTGATTTATATTTCAGGTGTCAAGATATCATGATGAAATTCACATCATTCACACACCAACAGTGAAAGATGGGTTTTATGAGTGCAAATAAAAGCATTTTTGTGAAATAAAAAAGTTCTTTTGGGGAGGCAAAACACAGGACGGTTTGTCTTTGCGGTCACTAAATGACAACACTTTCAATTTGTAGTGAGTACTACTAACAGGTAGTTTGTATCCGCAATAACGAGGCTTTTCCAGCTCACTCGTCACTTAACGTCTTTACACACAGTTTCACATCCTCACAAGGCTGCCTTTCCACATCCCCGACATCAGTAAGCCACTTATTACAAAGACAGACCCGCTTATTTGTTTGCTTCACTGCAACAGCACATCTTGTTTGTAGGCAGAGGTGGGAGAAGGGAATCGAAAACCCTTCACCATTGGGCATCTGTTCTCCATGCTTGCATTTAATGAGCCCCAAAAGATTGCTGCCTGAAAGTCGTTCCAAAGTCAAATTAAGGCTGAGCTCACTGAGCACGTTTCACAACTCAGCTGCGTCATGGGTGTAACCTCGGGGGTGGATTTAGGTCAGAGTCACATCGGCCTGATTGGACTGTTGATCGAGTATCAGCAGATCTATCTTTCTTTTCCGTGTCTTCGCAGTCTCACCTGTGCAATGAATGTGTCTTTTCTTGGTGGCATGAATAATGAAGAGGCTTCCAGAGCTACTACTAAGAGGGTGTTGGTGCAAAACAGGAGTAAATACTACTTATCTACTTGCAGTGTAAGCTGGCAGTCACACATCAGTGCTAATACTAATGCAGAGACTGAATAAAAGCTAAGAAAAATTAGGAAGCCCGTGCAGTTGTCAAGTGAAAACCAAAATGGGGAGTGTTGCCAGTCCAAAACTGCCTCATTTAGGCTACACGTTGTGTGTGTGATTCAATACACACAATAAAACATATGCATATATAATATGAGATATTATGGTTTGTGATGTTAGCCTCCAGTCTAGCCTACAGTGGAGGTACTGTAGATACAGATAAAGAAAAGCTGTCCTGGCAAGACAGCAAATAAGAACAAAAAGTTTAAACTTACTGGGGGGCCTTGGGGGCATATTGTTTTTTCCTTCCCTGTTAGTGTGCTAACTGCTAATATCTACAATAAGTATGTCTCATTTCCCATTAGCAGCTTCTTTGTTAAGGAGCTAATGCTCTAATTAATTGCTATACTGGAGGAGGGTTTATTTACTGTACAACGAATTAGCCATTATCAGATGAGTCTACTTGTTAACAGAGAACGAAATGAAATGGCTTGTACAAGAGGACATTTTGTACATTTGGTGACTCTGGTTGATGGTTTGACTGATTTGAATAAGTCTTTCATGTTTTTTGCTTCAGAATTTACTGAAATGTCCAGAAATAGCAGGCATGGCTCCAAAACCCCAGAAAAAGTTTTTGGAACCATTTTGAACAAGACAAACTCAAGTCAAACTAATTTCTCATAACACACTTACAGGAGCATCGCTCCAGTGTTTGGAGGGACAGTGGGATCTTACATACAAGCATACAAATTGATATACAGTAGACACCAGATGTCACTCTTCAAATGTACAGAAACAATTTGGTCACTGTGTCCTGCAGCGAGACATTCACTGCCTCATCGTCTCCGCATTTGTCTTTGTCTCTGCAGATCAGAGTGGACGGTCCTCTGGAGGGAGGAGTGCTGTACGAGACAGTGACCGTGATGAAGGATAGCAGCCCCATCCTCCGGGACATGGCCTTCTCCCTGGACAGGAACTCTCTCTATGTCATGTCTGACAATCAGGTGAGGAAACGCCCTCGTTTTGCTGCGGCTGTCAGGAGAAACGCCAAGTGGCGGGGTGATGTAGCGAGCAGCGAGACCATCCTTCAGCAGGAAGCCCGCGGGTTCAAGCCCCTGTGACAGTGAACGTTCGCATGCTGACATGTCCTTGAGTGAGATAGTGTATGTGTAGCATGCAATTTGGAGTCAGACGGTTTACTCCACATGCAAAGGTGCATTTCGGCCACTGGCTCGATGAAAAACGTCCAGACAAACATAAAATATAGCGTTTACTTACTACTTACATGTATCTATGTAAAACGTATAACAAATTCTAATGGGGATTTTAATTGGATCCAGTTTATCAGGATATTGCAAAGAGAAAATTCTGGCTTTCTTCTCTTGCACAGATACCCGCATTATGGTCAGCCTTCTTATTGCGTACAGTTCGGGAATTAACAGTAAAACCATTTAAAACCAAAAACATTCATTCATGTTAAATGATAAATTAACGCTATTTATTTGGAATCCTGCCAGACGATTACGACTTATCCACAAAATCCAATGTGGCAACTCCCAAACATTCACAAGCTGTATGTCTACAGTAGGGATTGTTAAATATGCAGGCTGTGTGTGTAAGGGGATGGACCACTGTTCCAATTACTTATCCATGCGAATCGACTTACAGTGCATGCATCTTTTGAACGTCACACACACACACACACACACTCGCACCCCATACAACCATTAGCTGTGTGGCTGCATCCCCCCGTCGTCTGCTCCTCACTTGGCCCGGCATCACAGAGGCGAGCAGTTGTTGTTGTTGTTGGACGATATTCTCTGCACTCATTGCAGATAAGAGTGAACAGTGGTAATCACTTTCAACTCCCATCAAGTGATTATTTTGGCACGGCTGCATGGCACTGTGAAATGGGATTAGGTGTCAGTGCGGCCAGAAAAAGAAAAAAAAAAAAAAGCCCCCTATCACTGCTCTCAGTTGTCTTCTGACTGCTGGAATGCGTTGAGCCGGAGTGTCACAGGACAGGGAGGCAAAGGGCATCGGGACAATTGCAACTGTGTCAGTTGTTTCACGGTGGCTCCAAAAACTCTTTTCTGGAGGCTTGGAAAACAGTCTGAAAACCATCAAGTTTAAGAAAACAAGGGATGCCATCTGAAGAGCGAGGCAGAATAGAGACAGTATTGTGTTGGGCACTGTCTTCTAAAGCAAATCAAGGCAGCTCTTCCTTCTGTGTGATAGACTGGAAGAGACAGGGCATCACTTATTGATGAGCTCTGGTCGTTCAAGGAGAGACACATGCTTCCTTCAAGGAGATAGCCAGCTACTGTTTTCAGCGCGCCTCCAGTGACACATAATAACCGAGCAAAAAAAAAAACAACCCAAAACACAAACCCAGCTCGGCCGGGCTTTGCGTTTTCTCTCAATATTAGAACAGCTTTGGCTTTGTAGCCCTCAGGAACTCGGAGCGGAGTGAAAGCCTTCCTCTCTCTGTCTCCCTCTCCATCTTTGCTCAGCTTTCCCCTCAGACCTTCCCGCAGCTCGGGTAAGGAATCCCCCGGGGAGAGGGCTTCACTCTGCAGATTTCCCACATTTCCAGAAGATCCCAGAGATGAGAGATTTTCTGATTCCTGGGAGCCAAACAATACAGGAATGATGTGGAATGAGGAGCGAGGCACAGACAGATTTGGCTGAGATCAGCCGACCCTTGTGGAATAACAATGAGCCTCTCTGTCTCCTGCCGAGTGAAACACGCAGGGTTAGCATGATGATGAAGAGTGAGGAGAGAAAAGAGGGAATCAGCGCGCGCGTGTGTGTGTCTGCGTGGATATATGTATTTGTGTGTGTGTGTCTTGAGTCCGCACCAAAACATCATTTGGGAACCATTATTGATGTGGGGAAAAAAAAGAAAATCTCCACAGCAGTTAATGTTTTTTTTCTCGCTGTGTGCCTTTAGTTTGATCATTTCTAAAAATAGAAACGCTCAGTATCCAAACACACAATAACCTCACTGAATGTCACTCGTCTGTCTGCGAAATGAAGGCTAAGGCTTTAAACCTTAGAGGAGGGGGGGAAACTGCTGCAGGGTTTTTCCAGGGCAATCTCTCAAAGTGCCACTCTGTAAAATGTAAAATCACTGCTTGAAATCCCACCCATCCACGTCTTTCTATCCACCTCTGTCTGCCTGTCTTCCCCCTCCTCTAACCTGTGTGTGAGTCCACTGTGCAGCAGCCCTCAACCTCATGAAACCCGATCAGATGAGCTCCCTCCACACTGTTTGTCGTGTTCCAGATGTGCTCGCTCGATTGGCTGTTATTCAACATTATAGAAAATTGGATACTGTTATAATATTCTTTTCCTACAGCACATATTGATCCTGGACTGGTATCGATGCTTAGACTTGTTTTTTTGGTCTGTTCATAATAGATTCAGTCCATTATTATACTACCGCGGTTTGGACCAGCAGATAATGGATATTGCAACTATTTATCAGCACTTTTAACAATTTCAAGGCAGCGTGCTAACTAGTTTTGGTGAACTTCCATTTCTAGCAGGTGATGTTCAGGTGTTGGGTTTATGGGTTATTGTGACTACTGTGAATACTAAGGATCAACCTCACACCAATTTGTAATCCTATTTATTTGTTGCTTCTCATTCGAAAAGGAGTTATCTGTATTCTTAGAAATTAAATTAGCTGAGCTACTCTATAAATATATTCATATTCCCCTTGGCAACTCCAGAAGTACCTGGAGGGGTTCACATACACCTCTGAAAATCGCGGTGGTATGTAGCTTTGGGGAAACTGATGTAAATAACTGCACAATGATACCGTCAGTGATGCTTACAATTATGAAATTGAATTGTAAAAAGTCATATTATTGTTAATATTGAAGTTTTTAAATTTTGGAAAACTACTCATTAGTTTTTCTAATGCTGTGCAGTAAAAATCTGGTTGAACAGTTTGGAATAAATCCTTTCAGTTTCTTATGTCTTTCAATTGAATTTATTGTCTGTTGAGTCCTTAAAGCACAAAATCCTGGATATGCCAGATAACCCCAGCCATCACGTGAGACTAACGGTCACGTGATGGTTGTGGATTTTCCCATAGCCAGACTGAGGATACAGGATGACAGCGCAGAAGTGCTAAAGCCTGGATGCTCATCTGACAGCTTCATGAAGTTCCAGTAAATCCGGATGAACGTGTTAAAGTGATAGAGAACTGGTGGGATGATAAATTCGAGCATTAGTGTAAGGACATACCAGATGTTGTGAAAAGATAGACTTTGTAATTCTCAAAGCTGGAAAAGTGGACGTGATCGTCCTTTCCTGCCAATGATAGAATAATGAAAATCATTCAAAAGCAGCCAGACTGAGAGTTTCACCTCTCTGCAAAGTGTTTTCAATGGTTTTCTGTGTTTGCTTTAAATGATCAGTTTCCCAGGACGAAATTATCTCAGAGAAGAAAAGACAAACAAAAAGCTTGATGAGAAATATTACATACTGCATCTGGTCATGAATGATTCATGAGGCATCTATAGTACATTGAGCATAAACTCAGGATCAAGGCTTGATTCAGTCATCCACAATTGTAGAAAGATAATAAGGATGCACACAGTGTATGCATTAGACTGTGAAATTAAACCCATCTCCACAATATGAACGTTCAATGAAAAATAGTATCTTTAAATTTATGTTCATCATGAAATATCCCGATCAATTCTCGTGCATCATTACAGATTAAAGTCATTAGGCTGGACACGATAGAAAGAACGACCTGTGCGATATAAAAGTTCATTGTCATTAAAAAAACGTTCCTGCTCTGTTACTGTTCATAAGTAAAAAAAAAAAAAAGTAAAAGTTGAACTTCTAGTGATATAACCAAAGTTAAACAACGATTAATTTCTTTGCATACAAAAAACCTTTTTCATTTGGAAATTTACCAGTGCAGCCAGCCCAGTCGTCAGAGTCATTAAATCACTAAGCCACTTTTACTTTTAAGCTAATCTCCACTGCTTGAAAGCATCATTTTACCACACCACACCATTCAGCCATGTCCATCTGCCCAACCAAAGACTATTGATTGTTTCTTGACTTGCTGCACTGCAACGGTCCAGAGCTTGTGGAAAACCGTGCTCAAAAAAGGCTTCTAAAAACTAAAATATTAATAATAATAGAACTAATAATAAATGAGCAACTGAATAATTTTCCCTTCAATTTGACCTCCCTTACATAGACGTATGGAGTGAGCTACACAACCTGTTCCCAGTCAGGGGTTTTCAAAGTCTGAGAATGTGGGTCTTCTTTCAGACAAAGCTTAGAAAGCTTAGAAAAAGGCACCCTCACCACCCCTTTACATTACTTACTTAGTGTTGCTCAGTTCCTGGATGCCTATGGGATTATGTTATTTGATCTCATAGACAACCTCAAAAACATAAAAATCAGTTTGTTCTAAAACACGTATTAGTTTCTGAAAAACAGCAAAATCCCCCCAAACTGCTGGATCTCTGAACTATCTCTTTAAACCAAATGACACACGTCTGAGTTATCCCATGCAATCTCCTTTTGATGACTAATGTAATAACTAACTTCATATTTTTCCACTTCCACTGAAATTGTTTGGAGCCCCCCCGTGGGGAGGCTTTGAAAGCTTCTGATGTAGGTAAAGCCAGATGGAAAAAGTTTAAAAGGTGAAGATAAAAGCATTTTAATCAGGGCAAGGAAGCATAAAACAGCCTTATGCATAGGACAGCAAACGCGCTGAGTTTGCTGCCCTGACCCTCCAAGGGTGTCCCGCACTTGAGGAGATAGTAAGTAAGATAGACTGTAAGAGCTCGGCTCACCACGCCTCCTGAAGCTGGAGCCCTTGCTCTGATGACCTGAGAGGCCTGACTTGACCTGTAGGGTCGCCATTGTTGCACAACCGTGATTTCTAATGCTTCCCCTGTCAGAGAGGATTTGAATCAACCCTTATTTTTGAGGCTGTAGTCTGTTTGTAAAGGTCTGGTTATCAGGTTAATATGCATATTTTACAACCATAATCTCAAAACAACGCGATTACTGTTACACCAATTCTTCAGTAATTCACCTGGTGAGCCTCTGTGCTTTTTAGACCTTGTGAGCACAAAACCTGAGGACATGTCGTTTGATCTTATTTGGATTCAACGCAGCGCATCCCCGCTCAGGTCAGTTCCACTGAACAAATCAACTGTGCAGCGAAAGCTTCACATTTGATTCTTCGCCGGGCAGCAGAAAGCAGAAGATCCATAGCGCTCCCCTTGTAAAGGTCACGCTGCTGAACGGCCACGGACCAACTTTGTTAGTTTAAACGAGCTCCCGTCCACAACAACTCATGGATTATTCCAACTGCGTCTGATATGGACTCAAAACCCCCAGCCCCTCCCGGGCTACGAAATCATTTTGCTAATGGAATGCACCGAACGGTCTCTGAGCGGCCGGAAAAAAAGAGAGAAAGTTATTTCATAGGGAGCAGCAGATAATCCATTTTGCCAACACAGACCTGAGAGAGCACCCACTTATGCTATCAAGAGCACCGGAGACACTCTAATCCATAATCCACTCTTCATTTGTGATTGCTTACATCAGGAAATTGCTTGCATCATACGTCCAGACCTCGAATAATAACAAAGTATAAAATAACTGGGCTCAGGCTGCAGCTCCGACCTGGTTTTGTATGCAGGGGTGGTGCCGGCCGTGCGACAGCAGCGACTTTCACAGCAACTAATGGAGAGCTTATGCTTTGCCAGACATTCACGGAAGTGGCAGTGGCAGCATTGGTAGTGTGTGTGTGTGTGTGTGTGTGTGTGTGTGTGTGTGCGGTTGTCTGTCTTCTTTGCTTGTGTGTGCTCCTGTGTGCGAAGAATAGCAGAATAAACCTAAACTGTGCGCTCACAGTTTAATAACTATAGCAGGAGATCTCGTATTGTTATGCCTCAGTAGTGCAAGGACAAGCTTTATCAAATGTCATAGAGAATAGTTGCTAAGAGTACTGCAGCAAAAAAAATGGCTACTTTAATAGTTGGTGTCTTTTCATGTGCTTTCTGACATCTAACCACAAAGCTGCATGTTGCAAATTTGTGTCAGCAGCAAAAAGTAGAAAAGAAGTGGATTGTTTTCCTCTCGGATATTCTGCAGTGTGAGCTGTGATGAGGCTTCCATATGTTGCAAAATAGAGAACATAATGAAATGGGCTTTGGTCTCTCCCTCTACATCAAAACTGCTCGTTATTTCATCAGAATGTTTTGGCTGCACAACATTGTTGACCTTATTTTCACTCCACGGCAGCAACTTTTCAAGTTTGTGACACACAGTTGGAGACTTTAACCAGAAGGATGACATTTACTACATGAAACTTATAAAACTGTTAAAAATCAGAAGTATGTAAACAACTTTATATCTGAATCATATATTTTAATCTTTGCATATTTCCTATCTCTTTATTCATTGTGTGTGGAACGTGACTATATTCTGCTTTCCTACACAAAAACGTTGCATGTCCCCTATATCATTGACTGGAGAGTCTGACGAAGCATTCGCTCTTCCACTGTAAGGCAGCAACTATTATTGATTCATCTGCTGATTGGTTTCTTAATTCATTGATTATCAGAAAAGAAAGAAAATAGTGAAAACTGTTATTGTAACTTCCCAGAGACCTAGGTGGTATCTTCAAAGGCCTTTTTTAATCAGAAAAATGATATTCAGATAAGGTTGATATAAAACAGAGAATAGCAGCAAAACATAGCCACGTACCTGGAATCAAAACATATTTGGTAGTTTTGCTTAAAAATTACGTAAATTATTCATTGATTATCACAAGAGTTTCCAATAAAGACGTTTTAAGTTGAGCTGAGTTAGTGTGACGTGCTTCCTCTTTATTGATAACACTGGTGTCACTTGAGAAACAAAGTGACAACTTCAATCTCACCTTACTCAACACATTAAATGATTCTGGGAATAGAAAATACAACTGCTTGGATCTATTTATATTATGTGTGTTTGGCAACTATAGAACTGCATATCAAGACCTTTGTTGCATCTATACGCTCTCTCTTTTCCTGTGTTTTCTGTCTGCATCACCACTGTGTAGACTATACAGCGAAGGCAAAAATGCCCACAAATTTATCTTTACAGTAAAGATGATGTGACATGGATCAATGGCTCCACTTTCTCATACAGTACAGTTTCCCACCTTGAGTGTAATGTCACTCAGGAGGGCTGCCACTGGGCTCATAAGTTTACAGATGCCAAATGGCCAAAGCATGTTGTTGATATGATATGCAATAAGGGAGCAGTGCAGTTTTTATCCTCTTTTCGAAAAACCTTTTTGCGCTGTCTGTATTTTCAATAATTTACCTGCGTATCTCTCCTCCTCAACATGTGCTCCTCCACATTTTAATGCCCGCTGTCACTCCTCTGGTTCAGGTGGCTCAGGTCCCCGTGGAGGCCTGTGAGCAGTACGGTACGTGTGCCGAGTGCCTGAGCTCCGGTGACCCCCACTGTGGCTGGTGTGTCCTGTACAACATGTGAGTCTGTTTGCATTTATTTTCTCCCATGCTCTCTGTCTCTCTCTCACACACACACACACGCACACATCACAGCCGAGGGATTATAACCACGACGTTACTGTTTACCAAACAGCTCGTGGAAATGCTATAAATAAGCATGTAGTCTGTGATTTGTGCAGTTTAATATAGCGGACTTATTGTGCTCCATGGAGTTCGCCATTATCAACAGCTGGCGGGCCATACAGAAAACCAGGAAGTGGTTGTTGGACAGTGTGATCCCTCTTAAATAGCACTATTTAGGACAGCAGAAACTGCGTGCCCACCAGATTTTAGTGTGTGCCGGGCCGGAGGATGACTGGTGGGAGGGATTAGCCTGCGAGTCGCAGCGGGTGTACAAACTGCACCTCTGCGTACCCGGGGAACATTTTGGACCTGACGGAGCAAGCTTATCTGTCCCATCGTAATTATCTGACCCCCAGGTTAGCTTGCATAATACCTCGATATGGAGCAAAGGGGATTCAGGAGATTAAAACCCTGTGTTTCTGAACCAGCTGCTGGGTTTGAAGCTGACCTCAGCCGAGGATTTACCCCTGCCTCATCATATGACGTCTGCGTTTCAGCTGGCAACATCTTGATGATGATCAGCATTATTTAAATTGCAGCTCTCGGTGTTATCAAGTCGTCAGTGAAGTGAGGGGGGAAAAATAATGCTGTGTTTTAATCTAAATTACCTCATTAAACAGTTGTTTTTCCTTTTTTCCCCGAGTGCTGACTTTGTCTGCAAGTCCCATTACGCTGTTTATTTAAATTAATGCCTTACACTTATCTGTGAATGGATAGGCTGCTGTTCCCTCAAGTGACCCAAAGTGAATCATGATCCTTCATACTGCAGAATGAGGCTACTTTATTTTTCTCTCTATTAAATCCAGATTGGGGTCTTTTTCTAGCCGCTGAATGACTCTCAAAGAGTGTCGTGCAGACCTCTTTCAGGCTCTCAGTTTCCCACCCCTGGCATGGTGCACCAAAGCACCTATCTGACAAAGTGGGTGGGGGGGCGTAGCTGAACATATACAAAGCCTGAAGGAAAGGGGGAACAAATGGCTCCATCAGACAAAACACGGTGAATAAAAGAGATGAGAGATGAAAGGCATCCTGTTTTTTTCGGAAGCACTTCAGCTTATGAGCGGTCAGGAGGTGACTGTCAATACTCCTGTGGCTGCAGTCCGCCTCAAGGAGCCGAGCCAGTAACAGCTGTCACCGCGTTTCCATTCCGCCTTTATATTGTGTTGTAATTACAGCAGAGGCCTCGGTGCTCTTTGAGCTCTCTCAGGAGGTGCCACCCCCTCAACAGCATCTGAGAGTGTATTAAGTACCATCTCCGCTCGCTGAGCGCATTACACATTTAAAAGAAAGAGATGATGATGTACGGCCAAAATATTCTCTCTGAGTTTGCCATTACAATTTAACTCTACAGCTCAGAAACTCTTGTTCTTTTTAAATCACTGTCTATGTTTAAATACAGCCTTCCTGCCACTATCAGAGCCTGCAGAGACCTAACTCTTATAATGCCTTTTTCAAAGAAATCAGTATCAATGCAACAACAAATCCCCATTTCTAAAACTGGACAAATTGCTAAAAGTTTCTCAAAATCCTTTCCATCCCTTGTCTCGACTTTAAATATACTTTTACTTTGCGTTTCTCTCTTACAAGATTATTCTAAGGTCACACATGGTGCTGCCGACCCTTTCACGTTGTACTTTTAATTGCCTGTTGGGACCTAGGGGTTGAAAGCTTATTCTGCGGGCACGCTGCAGTTTAATATTTTTTTCTGCAGAGAGACACAGAAGAAATGTAAAAGGAATGACCTGACCAGTCACCTGTCTGACTGATCTGAGCACACACAAAAAGCTGGACTCTGGGTCAAGATTGAAAAATGCATAAAACAGTTTTAGAAGATGAAAT
>JBCAUF010000061.1:25823181-25843594 GCA_038406115.1 Haemulon aurolineatum | reverse complement strand
GTCACAGTTTTTTTCCTATGCATATACTGCAGGTGAAATATGGTCAGAGCATATCCCAAATTTCCTCTGCAGTTTATTCATAGCTCTTACCGCTGGAAACCACCGTTTGAGCTCTATTGTTGTCTTTACTGGAGGAGCTTTGGGACTAAAGGTTTTGAACAAAAGTCCACTTCCCATAAATGCCCAGTCATAAGCATGCTTCCTCAGCCATCCGCCTGTCTGCATCTCTTAGCAGCAGAGAACAGTATGCCGCCACATCTTGTCTGATATTCCTGGTTGTCGACAGTAAACTCTAATTTTATCTCTGGCCACCTTTCCGGTTTCCCATCCAACTGTCTGTTTACCTCAAACTATCTCACTTTTTATTCCGCGCCGGCTCAACGCCTTAAGTGCTCGACAGCTAAACGAATTCGGTTTGTTTAGAGAGTGGTGAAGGATCTTTTATGTCACAAACTCCTGTTCATTCTCTTGAATGAGGCACGGTGGGTCAGGCGCCGAGATGCAAGGCGCTTCCACTTCAAAGAGCCGCGAGCCTTTGATGTCCCTGTCACGTTATTAGTGTTTCTGAAGGAGCTGCAGCAGAATGAATCAACCGCCGAGTGCCGCTCGGTAGTGGAGGGAGTGCTGCTCACGCATCGCTCCTGTTCTGCTCTGTAGGTCCAAAGGTTTCCTACTGGGATGGTTAACTTCGCCCTGAAAAGGGCTGTGAATAGGTTCTCTCCAGGTTTAATTATTCACCGCATTATTCATCAAAGTTTGTTTTGAATTACAGTGGATTTCAAAGCTTTTTGAATAAGCCCTGTCTCAGTGTCTGAGTTATGCAATTCTCTAAGACTTAAGGTGAATGTAGTTAACCTTTCCAGAGAGAGCACACAGGAACTGGTAAACTGGTGAGTCAAGTGAAGGGAATTTTTATTTGAGTTAGTGTACGTGTGTGTGAGGATTCTCATTCATTCAAGTTGTGTGCTGCGCGTCACAGGCATCTGGACTACGAGAAGAATCGAGAATCTAACATAAGCGCAGTTGTCTTCTCGATAGTGCTAAAACCACTATACATTTTGAGGGCCAGCATTTTTGGACTAAAGCAGCCAATAATACTCCAGATCCCTAGAGTCATATTTCTCGTGTTAATACAGAATTAATGTTTAACCATAATTGCCTTGCTCTTGGACTGAAACACTCATAATGGCATATTATTTTCCAGTGTTGGAAACTCTACTCTTCCATTACAGTAGTGCCTTTAACTGAAAAAGACATTCAGAAAAACATTGTCCAGAAGTAGTGCTTGTAATGCAGGTTTTACAGTCTCAGGATGTATTTAACAGTACAAAGCTGTGCTCACACAGGGTGATATCTGGGAACCTATACTGTACTTATAATTATGTATTCACCATCGCTTTCTCTTGCCTCCTGTGTAGGTGAGCCCAGTGGCAGGACCTCTGGAGGGGGGCACACTGGTCACCATCCAGGGCCTGAACCTGGGTCTGTCCTTCTCTGAGCTGGAGGGGAATGTGGAGGTGGCGGGTGTGCAGTGCACCCCGCAGGAGCAGGGATACATCACTGCAGAACAGTAAGAGCCTCCTCCCCTCTCCTGCACAGCACGCATGGATTCATACTGTACCGAATACACACACACACACACACTGTACAGATGCACACACACACACAGGAAAATAAACACATGCAATCTCTTATTCTCTCTCGCACTATTTTTCTCGCAGACACACAGGCACAGTCTGTGAATAAGCTGGAGCCCAGTGATGCCTCATCAGGTTGTAGGATTGTGTGGGGGGCTTTGCATTGCTCTGGTGCAGTCAGAGCCAAAGGAAGAGACAGTCTTTGTGTCGTTGTCGTTATGAGGCTGTCGGCACAGCTGTAATTGAAATGCGCTGCATGTCGCTGACTGGAGGGACAATCTGTTAGCCATGTGTTTCTCTCACAGCCATGTAATGCGATTGGGCTCGGGCTGCAGGGACTTTATTTATATCCTTGTAAAAAAGAAAAAATATATATATATAAAAAAAGAAAAGAACATGCCAGCAGAAAATTGGAAAAGTCTTGTGATGAATGAACAGAAGGGTTGGGCAGGAACGATTCATTCGGTGCTCTCATTGTATTGGGGAATGCAGAGTTCCTCGTGCAGAGCTGTGTGTCTCAGCCGAGTGGGGCCATTCATTTGGCACACACAGTGCTTTAAAACATGGCGTTACAGCTGTTAAAACAATTAATTTCAGCATGGGGTCAGTTGCTATAATGACTTATTCATGGGGCACTTTATCTTATTGACCTGACGGGAAATACTGATTTATTGAAGAAACCCCTATGTTGTCATGGCAACCGGAGGTAATGGTGGGTGGCAATCGTGCTGGAGATGCGAAGGGGTGTAGTTTATCATTTGAGTTATATTGCTGTTATAGGTTTCCCATTAGGAAGAAAGATGGCCCTCTGTATTGACCCACAACTTCTATGAAAGTCTGCTTCAATCACACCGGCCGGAGGAGGCCATCTTCCCCCAGTGCATTTCATAACAAATGCGATACAGTGCAGTGACTCTGCTGCGTGCGCCTGGCTTGTGTTATTACCTGTATGCACGGTGATCTGTCGCCAGACTTGCATTTTTGTGCAACCCGCATTCATGCGTTTGTGTCTCTTGCCGTGGCAGGATTGTGTGCGAGATGGCCGCGGCGCCTACAGGGAGTGCGCCGGGTCCGGTGAAGCTGTGCGTCGGCGAATGCAGACCAGAACTACGTGCACAGTCCTCGCAGCTCTACTCCTTTGTGGTAATTCTGACACTGAGACACATTTCCTTCATTTGTTTGGAAAAAACATCAAGAGTTTGCAAAGGATCAGGTTGATCTGAGTTGTGTGAAAGGCGGCAACCACTTACAAATGACGTATTAAGCTCAACATGCAGCAGATTGTGCTTAAGGACTGATTTGCCCACTGTGTGTTGCTAATGGAAACTCAAGCTGACAAAATTTTTGATTGCTTTTTTTAGGTGCGCTGCAATGTTAGTATTTTCTCTACCTGTTATGATCAGGGTCATATTCATTAATTCATATTCTCTTCTAAATAAGCTCTTTGGTCTGCATTTTTAACAATTTTGCTGTTAACCTTTTACTTAGACAGTAGTTTTTTTTCTCCGAGGCCACCAGAACTCAACCAATTAACAAGACATAACTGCTGTCTGTGACCTAAACTGAATGAAACATTAATGAATTCTGGTGCTCCACAGACCCCGTCGATGCTGGCGCTGACTCCGGGCAGAGGGCCTGAATCTGGGGGCACCAAGGTCACCATCGTTGGGGAGAACCTGGGGGCTGGGAGCACTGTTAATGTGTACTTTGGCAGTCAGACCTGCGAGCTGTACAGGTGAGTCTGATGACAACATGATGTCCTGAAAAACGTAGCAAGACATCGGTCTGTTTAAGAGGCACACTTGAGATAAAGTTTTGTGCTTGTGTGTTAAACGAGGTGGTGATAAAACCCACAGCGGTAGGTATTGTTCTCTGTGTATTTATAGATATCTATTTAAAGTTCAAAATGCCTCACATGGTAGGAGTCAGGAGGGTGAGATGAGGAAGCCATTAGCTAGAGTACCCTCTAATTACAGTGTTCCATCCCTAATGTGTCTGTAACGAGAAAGAGATGGGACAGTCTATAATGAATCCTTTCCCCCCCTATAGTAATGTGCATGGCTCATAACTGCGTGAAGTCGGGGATTTGCCACAGCAGCAGCTAGTGGGCAGAGTCACAATCAGAGGCATGAATAAATCACTCGTTCGGTGCTCCCAACAGGAGGACCATGTCGGAGATCGTGTGCTTCTCGGCGCCGTCTGTGACGAAAGCCGGACCGGTGCAGGTCAGCTTGACTGTCGACCGGGCCAAAGTTCCCGGGAGTCTGTCCTTTGAGTACATAGAAGACCCGACAGTCCAGCGCATTGAACCCTTGTGGAGCATTACCAGGTAACGCTGAGCGATAACATTTCTGCATACACACAGACACCAGACACCTTTCTGTGCAGAGTTCGCAACTCTTCCCAATGCCGATGGCGGTTTTGTCGTGATCTTGTTGCCTCACACAGACATACAGACCTCAGGAGCTGTTTCAAAAAAAAAAAAGCGTTTCACATGTGTCGCTTAGATGGAGATTGCAAATGGTAACAGTGCCAAAATTAACAAATGATTGTCGCTTGCAAATTGAGGATAAATTTGGCGTTCCTACAGGGCTACAGGGTTGCAAGTCTGGTGTTAGCTTTGACTACAGAGACATGCCATATTTAATGTGAGAGGAAGCAATCTCAATTTGCAAATTTGCAGCACACACACACGCTCTATTTTACACAAGCAGTATGTGCTCATTAGCATTTGCCCGAGTTATTATGTGTTGAGGTAGACATAATCAAGGACACTGTCTTTGTACCTTTTTTCCCTTTCTTTTCATTCATTATACAGAAGTCCATAACATTTTTATTCAAATGCTATGGACTTGGTTGTACAGATTGTGAGGTCACAGGCAGTCTGTGAGTCAGACGCTTAGGCGAGGTTGCAGGAAGAGTGACGCAAAGGTGTTTGTGGTAGTTATAACAAGGGTGTTAGACAATATCTAATCAGTGATCACAACGAGTTCAAAATACCTCTGCTATTCCCGCCACCTTTCACTCAAAGACTTTTTCACAGATGTCACAGGAATGAATGGGATACTGCTAATGTTACAATTAAAGTGAACTTGCTGCATAATCATTCCTATCGCAGTGGAAAGGTGCGTTACCTGTTTTCCGCCAAATAAAAGATGGCACTTCATTTGGTTTCGGGTGGGATTACCCCGCGCTACGTCCCTGCAGATTAGACTTCAGAGAGACACCCTGGCCCTCAGCCGAGTGACAGGAGGAGCTTTGTGGAGCTGCAATCAAGAGCCCTCATCATGAATGTGCAGGCCCACTATGTGGCCCTACAAGCTTAGGTAGCCTTTGAAGTGTGAGAAGAGAAGGATTGGCACTCTGTCAGGCTGACTACACTGGCCAGTCTCTTTTTAAGCCATTTTCCCCCCTCGTCTCTCCTTGTAGTCTCTCTTTGTCTCTCCTTTTCCACTTTCCAGACTCCAGACTACAGTTTTCTAAGCTCGCACTGCAGCACAGGTTATGCAAAGATTAGAGAGTGTTGTTTATTTTAATCACATCTAGTGCAAATATGTAAACAAGCGGCACCTGTATTCATGCTATGCCAGCCTCACAGTCATGGATGAATATAAAATAGCAGCCAGCTGGTTTGCCGTTTGATCTGGCTCTTCTGCCCAATAACAAAGAGCGAGCTACTGCGCCAGCCATACCTCCTCGAACTTGCATTAATGCAGCTTCTCTGAAAAATGTTGGGTTTGCAAGTTAAACAGATTGATCTCTCTGCCGTTGTCGGTCTAATTAAATCATGTAGAAAAGGCTATTTGTGTTCATATATAGGCTACCTGGGTCTGAAGTAGTGTGCTTGTTTGTGTGTGTTTGACCAATAATTCTTGTTGCTCATGTTTAAACTTGTTCCTTCCTTGCAAACAGTGGACACACCACCTTGACAGTGACTGGAACTAACCTGGATGTGGTTCAGGAGCCGCGGGTCAGAGTCAAATATGCCGGCCATGAATCTGTCAATGTAAGTGTGACGACTGCTAATACACTGCACTCAACCTTTATTGATGTTGTTCACTCAAGCTGATGGGAAAATTTGATTTTTATTGATAGTTTGCCACAGTTCTAACAAGGTAGATTTAGTGCTGTGGTCAATTCTCAACTTTTTGTTTATACATACTGATCTATTTTTTAAAGCTAGCTTAAAACAAATGTGCAGCTTTAGTCACAAAACCGTGTACTCTGTACTGTACGCATGCAGAACAACCAAACGTAGAAAAACAACCAGTTTCTGTCTCACAGCCTGCAGGATGCAGAGCAAATTAACCAACAAGAGCTTGAAATGTTATGGCAAAATCTAATGGGCCGTAGTAAAATGTAAAATGTCAGTGTTGCTATGGATGTAAAAATAAAGCCATATATAAACAAGAGGGTTCATTCCAAAAATATTTGTTTTAAAAACTGACATGAAAGAACAACTCAGTTTTTGGAGGTAATTTATGGTGCTGATTCTGCTTGCTTGAGCTCCTCAGGCAAGTTGCTTCAAAGTGATTGATTGTCCCAAAATATTGGGGCCCCGATGGATGAAGTCCAGCCACCTTTAGCCTCATGTTTTCCACTTTGGGCCAGTCAGGGAATTGCCCGAGGATCTTAGGCTGCACACAGGGTCGAAAGTTTTGAGAGAGAACTTTTGGCTCGACCTTGAGACCGATCAATATAATCTTAAAAATCAATCTGAAATGGGCAACTAGTGAAGAGATGCCAGGAATGAAATGATAGGATAGTTTGCTTGTACCGGCATAAGATAGAGATTTTAAAGACAGTTTCTACTGAAGCCAAAATGAAGACAGAAGACAGGGTAAATATTAGATTTTGAGACCAATAAATTATATATATCTCAGTTTGTGGGATTGTTTGGGAAAAATTGCTCTCAGCTGAGGGGAGCAGTTGAAGATAGCTTTAAAAATGGCTCTCCAGCACAAAACACGCATTGTTTATCAATGAGGCATTCCTTGAAAGAGAAATGTGCCTCGGGGTTTCAGTGAAGAAAGAAAGAGACACTGTATCTATAATAAAATAACATTATTCTGTAGGCTATAATGATATGGTATTAGAGAGCTCAGGTGGAATCATGTGACAGGATGAGGTCACTGAAAATGTAGGGACTTCAAATGTCATGCGTTTGATGAACACAACAGTGCTGTGAGTGAGAAGTATGCCCTGAGCCAATTAAATGTTGTGGTAATGATGCCAGCTCAGAATTTGAGCCAGTCAATTAAAACTGCATGTTTTACACTGTCACTGGCAGCACTGAGATCTGAGGGGATTAAAGCTGAACCCTAACCCGAATCAGCGGCTAAAAGAGGGTCATTGGTAAATTTAATGAGGGCAGCCTCTTTATCGCACAAATCTCGAAAACATAACTGGAATTGCTTAAAAATGTTTTGAGTCACAAAAGCAGTTAATTGACTTGAAACAACTTTCTGTGAAACCTAAGATAAAAACCGAAGCTTAGAAATTGCCCTGAAACTAGGGGAATTTAAGGGATCTGATTTTGAGAAGGACTTTCAAGAACCCGCAGAAGAAAACAGAGGGCACACTCCAGCAGGTCCAGAGGGCTATTGGTCATTGATAAAGCAACGATAACTCATCGAGACAGTGAGTGATTGGCCGAACACAATTTCCTGTAGATATGTAGGATAATTCAGATAAAAATGTTTCCAATTAATAATAAGAGTCTCCACCTGCACTTTAGCATTTTTGGCAGCAATGCAGCTGTCATTCATTTCCAGGCAGAAGGTCAAAAACATGAGCACAGTTAAGTGAACATATGGATGGGAGGAAATATGTTGGGAATGCTTTAAAAGCCATTGAATAACATTGACATATTATGGATAACCTTGATCTCGGGCTATGCAGGGTAACACCACAGAGACCACCAGTATATTTGAGTTGAACAACATTAAAAGGCTCCATAAAACTCATAACATCTGGACATTAAAAATGACTTCTGGGCAAGAAATTATTCATCTAATCAGATCTATTCAGCAAAAGTAGTTTCTAGATTCATAAACAGTGCAAATGGCCTTTAATTTATTGTGGTCGTGTCTTTACATGAGGTGGAATTGATCATTACAAGAGGCTTTTAAATGTTTTTAAAGTTAAAGTTAAATTGCTTACAAAAGATAATTATTGGGTTAAATATTGACTTATACTTCTCTCCTGGGGATTTAAAAATGTTTTTATAATTAACCTGTAAGAGGATTAATTATCAATGCCTTTCAATAATGTATGCAATTATTAATTATGCAGCAAACATCACAGGAGAGCCAACTGTATCATTAAATATATGTGTACAGTGATATGTATATTCTTGTTTCCATGGTATGTCTCACGCTGGTTATGTGCGCGCCGACATGTGTAACACTTGATTTGATTCCTCTCCAGGTTTGCAAAGTGCTGAATACGACAACCATCAGCTGCTTCGCTCCGTCTCTGAAGTCTGAGTATGTGGCCGACCAGGAGACGATCAAACACGTGGACGAGTTTGGCTTCGTCTTCAACAACGTCCAAGCCCTGCTCACATACAACAACACAAGCTTTGTCTACTACCCCAACCCTTACCTCGAGCCCCTCAGTCTGTCAGGCGTTCTCGAGCAGAAACCTGGTGCTCCGATCATACTCAAGGTTCGTCACGTGACCTGTTATTGTCCTTTTATATCTCTTTGCAAAAGAGTTCTCAATCCTTTAACCAGCTGGCATTGACAGTGGAGTATTAAATGCATTAGAGTATTAGATGCACTCTAGGGCCAGGCGCAGTCTAGGCACAGCGCACCTGCACCGCGCCAACGGGGTGTGTCGAGGCGCACTTTGCAAGTCCGGCGGCCCGGCGCGAGTACTCCCCTTTCCCTCCTCTGTCCCTCCTACCGGCGCAAGAGGGAAAGAAGGAGGAGGCGTGGAGTGGGTTTAACACAGCCGAGTCGGACCTTCACCAATCAAATAAGCCACCGTGGCGAGGCGTACTGCAAGTTACGTCATTTCACCATGACGCTGCGCTGTAACCTAGGAGACAGCAACAGCGTCAGGCATCCAAACTTCTTCCGGGAGAGACGTGAACTCGTTAGTTTGCATCACAGTTTCAGCTGTGTTCATTCACGCGACAACGGCCTTTGATCTGTGACTGGACAATCAATATAGACATAAATGTATGTGCTGATTAAGATTGTTGCATTGAATAGTGGCTGTTGTGATTATTTATTGCATTAAAATGTCCCTGAAACTGTGGAAACCTGCCTGCGAGTCCTTGGTGACGTGTGCGCACTGCACGCCGGTCAGCCAAACTACCATTGCACGGGCTGCGCTTCACCTTGCGCTGAAAGCAGACCAGGTTTGAGTTGGCGAGCTTTCCGCGCACGTGCGGCGGAGCTTTTTGGCACAAAACTTGCACTGCGCCAAGCTGAATTTGTGACGCCTCCTCGGCGTTTGTTTACAAGTTACAAGTTTAGAGAATCCACTGTTATGTTGCTTCGTTTCATGGTTAGCTGCTGGCTAACTCCACCCAGGCTACAAATAAAACATGTGACGTATGCTATAAGGCAGGTCGTACTATGGCGCTACGCAGAGGGGGGAGGGGCTGTTGTTCCTACCCAAACTGATAAGTTACAGAGTGCAGTTTCAGCCGATGTGACCCTGCTCAGGCTTCAGTGGCAGCACTATTCATCCTATTAACCATATTTCTACCACTTCACTGAGTTTGGAAACATTATTTTAAGGTCGATAAACTACACAGTGTCGCTTTAATGTGATATGTTCTGTTATGAAATTCATCATAATGCCTGACTACACATGCAGCAAACAAATGACACAAGAGTGAACCTAACTGCTTTAGCTCATGTTTCTCTTACTTTTTTCTGAAAAACTACATTTCCCCTTCTCTGTGCTTCCTCTCACAAAGAAAACATGTGACCATATCTTGTAGTTTCCATCTGCCTCTTGCTCTTACATCATGTGCAGTTGCACATCTTTAGCTTCTTATGGCAGATTGCTTTGATGTCTTGAAGCAATCTGCCTTTGTTAGGTAAAATTACATGTATTTAGCAGATTTCCTGCAAAATGCAACTCAGTGGATCACAGGGGAGAAAGAACCGTAGAACTGCCAGTCTTCTCCAAGATGGCTGATTACAGTAATTATACTAATATCCCAAAATTGCAGGGTAATAGTTTATTGAGTTTTAAATGTTATACATATGATGAGCAAGAGATTCCAATGAGGTGAAAACATTACATCGACATTACACACAATTATTCTGCATAGTTGCAGTTTGAAAAACATTATAATCTGATGAAAGGATGCCAATTGTGTACTTTTTGTTGTGTACGAACTATCATTTTGTGATATGATGCTATTTTTTGCAGACTTTGCTGACTTCTGTATTGCCTCTCTAACTGTGTTGCAGGGACGTAACCTGGTGCCATCTGCGTCTGGTGGAGCCAGGCTGAATTACACAGTGTTGATTGGTGATACTCCCTGCTCTCTCACGGTGTCCGACACTCAGTTACTCTGTGAGCCACCGAACCTCACCGGACAGCACAAAGTCCTGGTCAGTCTAAAAGCGTTTCTGCCTATCCGGCGGTTCTCTGTGTGTCTGGTGCATCTGATTGCCTGTCTGCGTGGATGTGGGTCACTGTCTGTAGGTCAGTGTTTGTCTGTGTGTCGCTGTGTTTGTGGGTCAACGACAGGCTTTCAGTTAGTGGCTGGCTTTCTGTCATTGTCTGTCACTCATGGTCTGGTAGGTTCCCAATTACAGCACATTGCCAACCAGAATTATTGACAGGCACTATTGCAAATAATGAGAAAAGAGCTGTAAAAAGAAAAAGAAGCTGGTGTGCCTGGAACTTTTAAAAAATTGTTTTCTTCAAAGGCGATTCTTCAGGAAAAATGGTCCCTATCTCCATTGTGCTTGCCAATTTAATTCTTCAAGCGCAGCGTTTTTAATTCAAGGCCAGCCTTTTTCCATTCGTGATTATTTTCTTTGTTATTTGAGCATTTTCAAGACTGTTTTCCCTGGGCTTCTGCCTGCATTATCACTATCCAGGTCCAAGTGGGAGGACTCCACATCTCTCCGGGAGAAGTTCACATCCGGTCCGACAGCCTGCTCACCCTTCCCGCCATCTTCAGCATCGCGGCTGGCGGGGGGCTGCTCCTCATCATCGTCGTCATAGTCCTCCTGGCGTACAGGCGGAAGTCACACGAGAACGACCTCACCTTGAAGCGGCTGCAGATGCAAATGGACAACCTGGAGTCCAGAGTGGCTCTGGAGTGCAAGGAGGGTGAGTGAGACTGATCTGAGAGATTAAACACGAATCTGTTCATTAACACTCACACTCCCAGAAGAACAGCCAATTTGTAGTTGCCTTGCGGCGCCATCTGTTGAGAACTGATGCTTTGATTGATGTTTGAGGTGGCTTTTAACAAAACGATTTATTTCAGTGAAGATTTACTTATGTGAGGGATGATGTTAATGGAGGTGTCCATTAACAGGACTTAATGGATGGTGTAGAGGCTGTCCGAGCCCGACCCTAACCCTACAAATTAGTAGGTGTCCATATATCAGAAGTAAATGGACACCCTGCAGCCAATCAGAATCGAGTATTCACCCAGTCCATGGTATAATTACAGATATTGGCTCAAGAATAATTGAAAGACTACCTGAATTGTTATTAATGATAGCTAGCTATGGTTATGTAATTTCAAAGCTATTATTTTAGGGCCTGGAAGTTGTAAGATGAAAAACATGTACATCTAAAAAGTTAAGTACATTTAACTGCAATGCTTCCCAAACTCCTCATGATCACCCTTTGTCATCATTTTACTGTTTTACAGCTGTCTGAGCATTTATCAGAAACAGAGAGGAAAATACCTCATTAGATTTTACAGTGATGAACAGCTGAAAACATTGCAAACCTCTTGTCTTATGCAGCCTTTGCAGAGCTGCAGACAGACATCAACGAGCTAACGAGCGATCTGGACAGAGCTGGCATCCCCTACTTGGACTATCGCACTTACGCCATGAGGGTTCTCTTCCCCGGCATTGATGATCATCCCGTGCTCAGAGAGCTGGAGGTGGGTAACCTCTGAATCACGGGCCACGGCACTTGAATCCAGTTTCAACCATTTTTCTGACATCTTGACCTTAAGGCTGCGGCGTACTCCAAACAAAATTGATTCTGGCTTGTTGGCGAGTGCTGTCAAACCGCCGTCGAACGGCGTGGTGTGAGCAAATGTCAGCTGTTTGAGGTCTGTTTGTTTAATGGTGTCCAACAGCGGCTAGAGGAGCCTGTGAGTAGATTTTATTTGGAGTTCGCTCCCTCCCTTAGCCTCGGTCATGCACTCATTTTGAGTCAAACTTTTCTTCACTTTTTTACATCAGGATGTTATGAAATGGATGTTGAAGGACACTATACAGAGGTCTTGCACATATATCTACTTTTAATGCTTATTTTGCACTGGTCTTGGATTAAATTTTAATGATCTAATGTTGGTCTTTCTCTCATCCTTTGTTTTTCAAACTCAAGAGGACCTATTTGCAGCATTTGTTTCCTGACATGGGCAAGATTGTTGTTAGTACTGTTCTTATCTCAAGTGTCCAATTATGCTGCACTCCACTCTTTATTTCTAAAAACCTCTGATGACGAACCAATTGCTTTTTCATTATTTCTAAAACAAATTGTCAGGTCAAAACATGGTTCACATTGCCAGTTATAGTTGGTTTAATCAAGCTCTCACCTGTGGTTCAAATTACTTCAAAAGATCTCTGAAGAGCCTCTCTGATTGCATTTTAACATCTTGACTTAAGTAAGAGGCTCTTGATCTATTGCAGGAAGTAAGTTTTTGTATTTAATAAGTAAACTTCTTCATGAGGTTAGAAACTATGACTCAACAAGGAACGCTGATGTGTCAGGACGTGCGCATGAGGTCTGTGCCACTGCTGTTGGGCTGAGCCTGTAGCCACACAGGTGGCCCTGTTTTGCACTTATGCCTTGAGATGGTTTATGAGAATTTGTGCGTATTCCACTCTGGGCCTTCCTGTTCATTTTTTATATATTGTGATATTTTTTCATCCTCGAGTGAATATTATCTAATGAGCATGTGCATCTTTGTGTGTTTATGTGTGTGCATGATGCGTGTAGGTGCCAGGGAGCGGACAGGCGAATGTGGAGAAAGCCTTGAAGCAGTTTGCTCAGCTGGTGAATAACAAGGTTTTCCTGCTGACATTCATCCGTACGCTCGAGCTGCAGCGCTCTTTCTCCATGCGTGACCGCGGCTACGTCGCCTCGCTCATCATGACCGCTCTGCAGGGGCGGCTGGAGTACGCCACGGACATCCTCAAGCACCTGCTCTCAGATCTGATAGAGCGCAACCTGGAGAGCAAGAACCACCCCAAACTGCTCCTCCGCAGGTAAATTGGGAGTGAGATGCTAAAAGTTGTATAACTAAAAGCTGTTTATTATTGAAAACAAACAAAGGAGTTTTAGTTTTACAAAGTGTGATGATTTTTTCATTTTGTGTCAGTCATTTTGAAATAATGGGCCATTTGTTTAGCCGGATATCTCCTACAAGCTTTTTGCTTTATTAGAAAGGTTAGGTGTGAGTCACAGCTTAGTTGCAATCGTTAAGAAAGGGAAAGATTAAGCACGTGATAGTTTGACAAGTCATGCAAATCATATAAAAGTTTCTGTAATTCGGGAACCCAAACTGAACTTCCTCCAAACTTTCTCCGTACAAAACTGGAGACCTTTTCTGTCACAAACACGACCAGTTCTGATCCTATCTTTCACTATAGATAGTTCCTTTGCAAATTGTTCTTTCCAGCCCAGTTACCCCACTTCTGATGGATGAGTAACTAGGCCAGCGAAGGAAAGCCCACCTCTGTTCAGCTTTGTTTTGTGCAGTGGCGTGAAACAGCCGTTACGAGTGTGAGAGCCAGGGTGCCTGAACAGACAGGTGAAAGACGGGAGCGGTGAAAGTGATAGAGAGTGGGAGGGACTGGCAGAGGAAGAGAACCTAATGGGGAAGAGCGAGTGCAGCGGCGGCAGAGTTGTTGTCAGTCTGACTTATCTTCTGTGTGCCACTCATGAAACATTCAGCTGTAGCTCACGTTTCTCCCCCCTCCGTCACCTCTCCTCCCTTCTCTTGCCTCTCTCCCGCTTTCCTCCACCTCTGGTTATCTGTCGATTGTTTTCCCAGCGCTGAGGCTGGCCTACTGAATGTTTCATGAGGTCTTTTTTTCTTTTTTTTCCCCCTTTTTGGAAAACGAGGGCTCTCTCAATCTGAAGTACACTCATTAAATATAAGGATGAGTTCACATGGGAGCGGGTACAACAAGAACTTGTTAGCCCAAACATGCTGCTCTTGCGGAAAAAAACCCTCTAAAATTTAATGGGATGCCGTCGACAGGAGAGTCAATACAGGTTAGGGTTGAAATGCAGGTGAGGACCCGGAAAGGAGTGACAGAGACAGCAAGTTGGGGAGTGGTGGCTAAAAAGCTGCAGGCTTTGGATTAGATTCAGATTGGAAGGGGCTTATACACCATTTTAAGGGTACTGTTACATGATTTAAAGGATTTACTACAGCAAATCATAAAATCTTTCCCCGTCTGTACTCTAAGTGCAGACACAGCAAGGAAGAAGCATACTGAAAGGACGCGAAGTGGACATCTAAGTTGTGTCTGCACAAATATGTCATGACCCAAATATGTTGTGCACTAGCAGCACTTAACTTACAGTATATCAAAGCACGCCTCCTTCGAGACCGAGCGGCTGAGTAAGGATGCCATTCCTCTATGTCATGTTTTTTTTTTTTTTTTTTTTTTTTGGGTTTCGACAATGTCAGGCTCTTCCATGTCTTAAATTATAAAAGAACAATCAGAGCACTCCGGCTCTCTGCGGGACATCTCTTGCTAACAAATGAGTGCGCTTCCTTCTTGTCTTGTAGAACAGAGTCTGTGGCGGAGAAGATGCTGACAAATTGGTTCGCCTTCCTGCTGCACAAATTTCTTAAGGTAAAATTAAATCTTATCACACCAGGTGTCAAAGTGATGTACTATGACAATGCTTCTTAAAATGATTAGCATTGATTTTTAAGTAGACTGCTGTGTGTGTTTTTGCTGTAGCTGCATTTTAACTGTCTGATATTGACGCGTTTTATGGACACAGTGGAGGGATAATGGTTACCTGTGGGGTCAACCCCGTCTCCGGCTTTGCGATTCAAACGGAGAGAAAGCTCAGTTTTATTATGTTTGGTGTGTCATGCTCTAGTTACTGAGTCTCATCGTCTGTGCTGATGAATACAGATCTCTTTCCTTCCTTCCCTCCATTTTCTTTCCTGTGTCTTATTTTCCTTTCTCCCACCTTTCACTCTAATCCCCGGGTTCCCTTCCAAAACAAAGGAGTGTGCTGGCGAGCCTCTCTTCATGCTGTTCTGTGCCATCAAACAGCAAATGGAGAAGGGACCCATAGACTCGATCACTGGAGAGGCACGTTATTCCCTCAGTGAAGACAAACTCATCCGACAGCAGATTGAATACAAGACACTGGTGAGTCATAAAGACGTTAATAAAAAAGAAGAAAAAAAAAAAGTCCCAAATTTTGTCTGTATTCATTTTTGTACATCTCTCGGCAAAGAACCTTGACAAATCCCCAGAAGTGTGACATGTGGTATGTGCCTGGGTTGTAATTTTATGAATGCTTATTTAAGCATGCTTTATTGATTTTAAGTTCCACAACAGCACTGTTTTGCCCCTTTTCTGACGAACCTTTCTGCTCAAGGTTCTCTCAGTCTGATGAACTTTGACAAGACAAGGCTGGCCGCCCACATTAGTGTTGTAATAATTAAATAGAATGAAGATACATCCTCTTTATCTGACAAATACGACCAAACATACTTTGTATCTGGTGAAAAATATAATAAAAAAAAACTCAGTCACAGAATTCTGACTGCTGTATGCTAATCATCAAAGAGTGATGTGGCAGGGTTACCTGTTTAACACCAACATGCCCCTTTCTTTTACCTTTCCTTTAAAATGAAGCCAGCTGGGTTCCTCCACCAGCACGTCAGAATAAGTTCCCCCTCAGGCTTCAGCTGCGACGCAGAGCCAGCCAGCGACAGGATGACACCTCTCTGATATCCATGTCACAGAGAGTCTGAGAGGCTGTGTCTCATTACTTGTTTAATGCCCCCGCTAGAGTCGCACAGCCACATCCTGGAGGTGTGAAATTGCATTTCTGGTCAAGATCCTCTCCACCAGGACAGTTTGGTGAGGCGCAGGCAATGAACACACTTTCTCTCTCTGCCTCTTTTCTCTTACATCCTCCCACCCCGCCCTCCCCTCTCTGTCCTGGATCCCCAGACGCTGAGCTGTGTGAACCCAGACAATGAGAACAGCCCAGAAATCCCTGTCAAGGTGCTCAACTGTGACACCATTACCCAGGTAAAGGAGAAGATCCTGGATGCGGTGTACAAGAACATGCCCTACTCACAGCGACCACGGGCTGCAGACATGGATCTCGGTAAGGCTGCGCCGGCTGCAATTACACTTTGAAAGGCTAATTTCAGAGCACTCATTGTCAAATATTTCCTGGGACCAAACACACACTCAAAACTTGCTACGGTACATGATATGTTGAAACAATGACAGGAGGGAAGAAGAATGCAGTTGAGAGTGAGCCTGTCAGGGGACGTATGACATCAACGAAGACAACCTGTTTACAGCCCCAACCGGAGCAACATTCACCATCTCTGATGTTAAATCTTACTGACAGCTCACCTACACTTAGACTTTACGCCCACAACATGTCATCCAGCACTGAATGACTCGGCACAAATCCAGCTGACATGCACCTTCAAAGGGAGTAAATAAGATACCTTGTAGGTAGTGGCTGGTATTGCTCTGGGCTTGTAGTTTTACACCTTACGGGGTTTTCAAAAGGTTAGGGATTTGAAGAGGATCGGTTTCCTCTTGTTGCTTTGGGCAGCTTAAATCCCAGTAAAAAAACAAACAAACTTGCGTTTTGTTTGTGGAATCGCTCTAATTGTCAGGAAGAAATGTACAGAAAACTGTCTCTGTGACATTTCACCTTTCACGCTTGACAACATGCGGCGTTTCAAAGAACAAACTAACACAGTGCACAAGGATAGCATGACCTCACCTGCAGCACAGAGGGACAGTGCAAGATGAATTACGGACATTGGACAATATGTAACTGTCAGGCACTTGGGATGCAGGCATTGCCCAAAATGCCATGCGACACACATTCACTATTGATTGCATTTTCCTACAGAGTGGCGGCAGGGTAGGACAGCTCGTGTGGTCCTGCAGGACGAGGACATCACCACCAAGATAGAGAGCGACTGGAAGAGACTCAACACACTCATGCACTACCAGGTCTGTTGTTAATATTAATATTACGGCTGCAGCAACTAACACTTATTTTCTTTTTCAATGAAATCTACTCATTGTCTGTGTTGATAAATAGATTCATTGTTTTCAAAAATAGTAAAGAAATGACTACTACCAATTCCCAAAGGCTAATATTGCTCGTTTTGTTAATCCAACTGTCCAAAAACCAAAGATGCTTAATTTACAAAGTATATGAGTAAAGCACTCACTCTTAATAAGATTTCTTAATAAGAAAATGCTTGGCTTGTTAGTTTGAGAAGTGACTCAAGTGTTTAATAAATGATCAAAACAGTTGCAAATTAAACTTCTGTCAATCGACTATTCATCTCACCTCCAATTAATACCACGCTCACAAAGCCGTTTCGCTCCCACAAACCTTGACACTCTTTCGACTTTTTTTTTAAAAACCGTAATTATCCAGCTGCTCAAGGGCATCTCTGCAGATATTGTTGATGAAGGACAGAGGATTACTCATTCATATTCATATCGCTCATCTCGCCCCTGCCAACAGTTTTTTTTTTTTTCCAACCTCCCGGTCACAAGCACGCTTAGCCAACCTGAACATGCACACTGGTGTGCCTCTGTCTTTTACAACATCTTTTTTTCAGCTCATAAATACGACTACACAGGTCACCAACCCCAGATGAGTCACCCTGTTTCTTTGTCAGTCAAATCCTTTGTCTTGACTATTAGTTTTGGGCCAGCTGTACCACTCACATCCAGCCAGTCCTCCAGCGTACTTTGGTTTAAACAGAGAGAGGAATAAAGACAAAGGAAATCTGCATTTTCTTCACTAAATGCTTGTTGTGACCAGTGTAACACGTACTTACCTCTTATCTGTCGAGGAGATAAACAATTTCGCTCTCTCATTCTTAATCTCTCTGCCAGGTGTGGGAATGTTTGTTCTGTTGCTAAGCTGGATTTGTATTAGCTGCATTTGTAGCTCATGCAAAACAGTAGAGTGAATTTTGTTCATGCTGCAGATGACCTCGCCGCGTCTGCCAGGCTCAGCTACAGTATGCATTATTTACCTTAAGCTACTGTACGCACAGGCATGATGTTGGAGCCAACATTCAGCAGCCAGCGAGCTCTATTAAAGTAAACACCAAAATAATTATGATGGATTCGTTCTATTCATGAATCAGTTTTTAGCAGTTCCTGTTTGCAGTGCACCCACAAATGTACCGACAGCAATCACTGGATTCAGTTGGCAAAGAATGTGATGATTCTCAGGCAGGTTCTGGTGCAATAAGGGGCAAACATTTTTCTGTTTTTAAGTGGATTTATGGATTTTTATTTGCACAAGACATTGGAGATAATATATGATGTCCTCGGGGAAGTGCGCTGAAAATCTTTGCATCATCTCATCTGCTTCTTTTTTTTCACCCCACAGCAAGGTAATGCTGAGTTTTATCATTGCCAACTCCTGCTTGAAAGGTTTAATCTAAGATGAGAGTCGCCATTCATTTTGTTCTTTTAGTTATGCTGAAATCGCCTCCGTTAGTAACGGAGTCTCTTAACATGGGAGCTTATAGAAATAAATATGAGTACCTTTGAGCTGGATTTTACATTGACCTTCGCTCAAGTGAATTGTGTTGCAGTGCAGAGAGTTTCTTCTCTTCTCACTGATGAAATCATTCCAGTGGATTCAACTTTCAGTTAAAGTTCGAAGATTGATGTTTAGTTCAGTGAAATGTATTTGGACTTTCAGAGTGAGGACTTCCATCAGTATTCTGTAGATATTTTCAATATAGTGGCAGCCTGGTCAAGTTTGGAAGTCAAAGCAGTTGTGATCAAAGCTGTCCAGTCTGTACTTCGATGCAGCTGAAGGGGATAGATGTCTATTCACTATTGATTTTAAAAGAATGTTTTACTTGAACTTAAGGCCAGCCCTGGAGAAGTTTATTGTTTGTCTTTAGTGTGACTGCCTATAGAGGACATTCAAAACCTAATCCATCAACCTCGGTTTTTAATCTCAAACATTTTTAAAATTCCACACATGATTGCCTCTGATTAACAGGTGCAGGCCACAAATTATTAAATATAAAGAGACAGGCTTTACCTTTGTCTTGCAGGTGTCTGAGCGCTGTGTGGTGGCCTTGGTGCCCAAACAGATGTCCTCTTTCAACATCCCTTCCTCGGCCAGCTTTCCGCGCAGCATCAGCAGATACGGTCAGTACTGTTTAAGAAACACAAACACCTCATATTCATTCAGCTTCCAGCAGTGTTGCACCATCTGCTGCTGTCACTCATCAGTCTGCTGTAGAGCACATCAGCAGATACCGTTAAACAAAGGGACGTTATTAAACAAAGAGATGCGATATGAGTTTCAGACATATTGAACAGAGCAAAATCAAGACATGTTCTGTCACCAGTAAAACGACTAATCTGGAGTCTTTACACTGTGTGATGTATGTGTTTTCTATTTACTTTATTCATATGACTTCATATGACTTCCTCCTTGGTTCTTTAGAAACAAGGTCTAAATCACATCTCCGAAACTACAGCTCACGATGACATTTCATATTATTTTTTGAGCGATTTTTCTTAAAAAGAGCATGACGTGTGAGAAACAGGACGACAGGAAGAGATGAGAATAAAAATTGCAGTTGCAGAGAGCGAGGACGAGAGCCTGGAGAGCCTAAAAAACATGCTTTTAGGGAATGAGCGTCTGTATCATTGCTATGACAACCAATGAAATAATGACAACAAATGATCATAGAGTCTAAAAGCACACATCAAATCTGCTTATTTTCAGGTTACTAAATGGATAGTCTGCCTCACATTCAGATCTGAAAAACAATCGTGACTTTCCGCTGGTTTGAAAGGAGTGATATTCACAAACTGCGTCCACAGCATTCTGACATTTATTTTCTTCATGTGTGACATTTGGCACATCTAGGTGTGGACGTGCCCTTCCGCTCCACGCCCACCAGCCCAGACAGCCCCCACTCCCGTGTGCCCATGCTGACCCCTGACCTGGAGAGCGGGGTCAAAGTCTGGCACCTGGTCAAGAACCACGACCACGGGGACCAGAAAGAGGGCGAGCGAGGCAGCAAGATGGTGTCTGAGATCTACCTGACGAGGCTACTAGCAACAAAGGTGCGTCATATTACATATATTGTAACAACAACATGTTGGATTTACATTCATCTACTTTCAACAGCAGCAACACCTTAACTCTATGCACTGTTTTCTGTAGGGCACGCTGCAGAAGTTTGTGGACGACCTGTTTGAGACTCTGTTCAGCACTGTGTGTCGGGGCACTGCCCTGCCTCTGGCGATCAAATACATGTTTGACTTCCTGGACGAGCAGGCCGATCGACACGGCATCCA
>JBCAUF010000061.1:25790747-25801307 GCA_038406115.1 Haemulon aurolineatum | reverse complement strand
AATGATTGTTTACATTGGGTAGACTGGTAAACGTCAGTTTAAAATACACAAAATGCTTATTTTTATCTATCTTTCAAACTATCCAATTAAAATGTGAGTATACCTGCAATATACTGTAAAAAAAAAAAAAAAGATCAGTGTTCATGAATCAAGTTATATTTCAAGACAGTGTAAACAAGGCTAGAAATTATATTCTATCGAGTGGCAGTAAAATTTGGTTCAACAGGGGGCAGCACACTGCAGTAACAAACCTGAAATCAATCACAAACTCAATCTGGCAATAAGTGAGGAATGACATGGTCAGAGAGTGAGAGGTAATGAGATCTGCAGAGGTAAGGCATTATGGGAATGTTTTGAGAGTGAGGTAATGCTGTTGTTGTTAGATGGAGAGGGGGAAATCTGGGTAAGAGGAATGCATGCTGGGTATTCTGGTTTGACTTCTGGATGCCAACCTTGCAATTTGACCTGAGCGAATCAGAGTGGCTCAGCGGGGTGTGGTAGCGTATTTTACAAATTAGCACAGAGAATGAAAATGTTCCCTGGAAGTTATCCAGCTTAATACAGCTTGGTGGGTAAAATAATTTACAGCTGAAAGAACCTGAGTAGAAATATCCTATCAGGACTTTGATTTAGTGTTCCAATTTATCAAGGACTCTTACCCCAAAGTCATACGACTCCCTGAAAATGGAAAATGGTATAATGGCCTATTGCATTATTCAAAAATGTGGAAAAAGTGATGTTTTCAATGGCATCATTACCTGGCACCTTTCAGCAGCACATTTAATCAGCATTCAACTGTTTAACAAGGTTGATGGAAAATCATTCCACTCAGATTATTACGCTTCAGAAACTTATTTTGTGTATTCCATTCTCAGTGTAGCCTAGACGGAGTCGGTGTGACCGCAGGATCTTTTGAAAAGCCTCAGGAGTGAGAAAGATTGCATTTCAAAGTAAATGACTTCATGACATGATCCACGGATCTGACAGCATCAGTTATCTGCTGCCATGAGCTCTATTACCTAATCTTCACAGCAGGGGCCTCTTGGGACACAAAGAAATCTTGGCGTGAGTCCACCAAAGAGCTCTCGCACGCTGCACGAGTCCGTGCATTAGGATGATAATTGACGACGAGATAGCACGCTGGTGGAAGCTGCAGACCGTCCGAGTCGCGAGCTGCTGCTGCCTCACATTACAACCTTATCAAATCATGCTTGCAGAACGATAATGAGTTAATGTGGCATAATACCTCCTGATTCCTGACAGCAGCTGTGCTCAACAGACACTGGGAGAGCTTATTCTCTCAAAATACACATTTCTTATCAGCCTATATCACAAAATGGGTTGCCCCAAACAAGAGCATGTCAGTCTGCCCTAAAATGTCAAACATCCCGCCCTTTCTGTGGTTCAGTGTGTCTAAATCTTAAACTATTCAGCACAAGTCCATTATGGAGCTAAAAGCATGTTTTCTGTGAGCTGACAGATTTCCCTGAGAAGCTCATAGCATTCGTCCCGGTGGGAGTGAGCAGGGGGTCAGAGCTTTTCGCCTGGGAGGGCCAGTCAGGCTCTTGTACTGAGGGACGGTTTATTTGCTCAGGCTGAGCAGAGGAATTAGTCCACCAGTGGGTTATTAATTACAGAGACATGTTCCTCAGTGCTGAGACGATTTGAGGTCACGCCATAGAGAGCCGTCGTGACGCTTTACTGCACAGCACATCCGCAAGTTCAGACTGCAATGACAAAGCCGATGACAGTAACTTGAACGATGGAGAAAATTCCAAGTTAACAACGTTCAGTCGATGGCACTCATCACTAAGCTTGGTAACACAAGGTTTATTTGTAGGATTTCTCTGATAAGCTGACATGAATCAGTTTTCATAAAAATTTGCATTTTCAATCAAGGTGACACTTATTCTGATTTCACAGCAGGAGTCGTGGCACAGGACGCTGAAGAAGTCACAGCGGAGGAGACGGCCATGGTAGGAGATCCCCCACGAGGAGACAATATTCCAAAGACAACTCCAACTCCAGCTCCTGGTGAGAAACACTGACAAATGCATAATACCAGCCCTACCTTTTATGTATAATCATACTTTGTAGGTTTAATCTGCAATGTTTTATCAGTGTGAACAAATGGCTCACTGATGGGAAAAATAATTGCCCTGTTTTGCTCTCATCAGGTTGACAAATGTACTTTTTAAAATGTGAACATCTATCAGCCACTGACAGATAAATGTTCAAATTGACAAGCCACTCGATAGTTAATTATTATTTTGTGTCTGAAATCTACCAAAAACAATTTTTTTAAATCCACGTGTGTTTGTGATGACTGAATAAACTTTTCTGACAAAATGAAGGTATTAACGCTTCAGGCCCTTCCTCTGTAAACACAGCCGTGTACGACCTTGTGTCTCTACCAAAAGAAAAGAAATCCTAAAAACATGTCCTAGATAAGCTGTACTGGGGCACTGCACGAGCCTGTTGAATATATCAACATCTGAGGTGCGACTAAGGCCCTGGGTTGCATTCACAGCTTATCAGCTTATTGTAGCTGAAAGGTCAATATCTCTTTTGAGAATCAACTGTACAATAACCCTAGACCTACCTCATGTTCATATCCACTTTATATCCAACAAATTAACAATTTACGTTGAATTGCTTTAGCGGAGCAAGAAGATCCTAATGGCCAACTCCAAGTTCTTCCTTCTGTGGGACCTCTGGACCAGAGTGAGCAGACTACAAAGGCAGCAGCAGCCACAGAGAAGACAGGAGACGATAAGGATGCTACAACTGCACACTTCACGGTCGAGGTGCACACTGAGCCACCAAAAGTCGTGGAACCAGAGACCCCAGCACCCATCCCTCCCAGAGGTGACGGCGGCCAAAACAAACCAGCGGTAAGATAAAGTTGGCTGTTTAGATCGAGTCTATCAGAAAGTGATGTAAAGTAACTAGCTCGTGATGTGCTTTTTGGCTGTATCTGTGGGGAAACACTGAGAGAATCATGTTATCTGATGGTGACAGGTTAAGTGTCACAAATACAAAGACAGTCAGCTCATTTAAACATAGAGCTCAGAATAATAAATACCATACTGTAGCATTCATTCTATGTCTACTACTAGTTTTAACTTGGCAGGAGGGGACACCATCAAATGCTCCACATGAATCCATCTGCATCCAATGGTGCAAATAGCAGAGAAGGACGAGCGTTAGCATTTTTTGCATAAGAAAATAAGTGATGTAAGATGTGTGAAGATGTGAGAAGTGTGTCTACAAACACAAATCTGTGGTGCATGAATAATTGATCAATGCCATAAACCAGCAGGACACTTCGAAAAACAGAAATCAGAGGTGGTCAAACAGTATTGTTGCTACCCTACAGTGTAAAGTTGGTTTGATCTTTCCTCTTAGATTATTTCAAACCGAACTAAAACACAAAATAAAAGAATATGCTCATAATGGAGGCAGGCAAGTGTCCGCCATACTGCGTGCTGCAACGTACTGAAGCCATCAGCCACAAACCTTATACTCCTGTACAATTTGCCTGATGACACAAAGGACAGTATGAGGGAGGGGAAGTTGTGGGATAATCACAGACTTTTGGTTTCTCTCTCTGCAGCCGGTGCCACAGGATGATGTCGTCTGTGTCAGCAAAGAGGCGGTCCAGGACAAAAACGCTGTCAGTCTGAAACTCAAGGCCTCCTCCAACTGTGTAAGTGCAGAACTCTGTCTGTTTACTCATGTGTGGTACAGAATAAAAAAACCCTATTTGTGAGGCAGAACAGAAAAGAGTTTTTTGGGCTTATAGATAAAATGTCAGCAGCATTAACGATACAGCTGAGAGGGCAGCGGAGAATCTTGCAGGGGCCGCGAGCTCCTGCGGGAGTGCAAAATATACACACAAACCAACAAACTGCACAGAGCTGCCTGGCTCGGTTTTGATGCTATTCCCAGTTGGCTATCAGTTCACTAAACATAAGCTCAGCCGGAAATTCATTCTTACTTAAGAGGCAGTGGCCGTTACATCTCCTCGCCCATAAATCAGCAAGAGCAAAGTGCGTCCGTCCTTTTTAACGTCGGTTTCTTAGGTGAGGAGGCAAAGTCCAGGAGATCTCTGTTGCATGCGAGTCAGGGTATGGATTGAGCTGCGAGGGCAGAGGGAGGCGAGCACAACGGGTGGGCTCACCTCTGCTGCAGAATGTGTATAATGTATAGAGCCCTGAAGCAGGTTGTGTGTGTGGGTGGGCGTGTGTTTGTGTTTGGAAATACAAATTCTTCGGTGTCTTAGGATACCAGCTTTGAGGTCCACAGAAACTGGTGGAGGCCTGAACCCACTAGATGGCTCTCATATAGCCTGAGCAGTAAATGCATAATTCAACATTTAAACAGGGCATAAACAGCTGTAAGCAGCAAAATATACAGCAGAGGGCTCTTTGTGTACTCGGAGAAAGACATCAACCACACTCAACAAACCCTGAATTAGTATAAAATATGGCTGGCTTGTCTTTCTGTGCTGTTTTTTCTTTTTTCTCTGGGGAATTTGATTATTTTCTATTCAACCCAACACCTTTTTGCAGATGTAACTATTCTCCTCTAAATGTCAGCACCAGGTTTGATGGTTTAATCTCATTTGGTGGAACCTGCAATCCTATAAGCATGTAAACTATTTAAATGTCTCCATAAGGCATCTTTATGTAACATAATATTGCTCAGTGAGGACTGAGGCACTAAGGAGGGCTCTGAAAGCTTAATGGAATTTTGTTTTCCCCGATCTGAGATACGGCACAAAAGGACGATGAAGTCGTAAATAAAGCAAGTTGTGGAGATATCTCCATCTCACCGTCGGACTGAGTGTCTCAATGTACGCAATTTTGTTGCCATAGCGGAGGAAATAACATCATGAATTAAAATAACAGAGAACACATGAAGATCTCAAAGAGAAATACTTCCAGACAGAGGTCACTGAGACCTTCCCACAGCTACGCATCCTCGTAAGAAAGCCATCTGTCCACTCCTGAACTTGGATCAAAGGCTCGTGCAGCGTGGCAGATTTCTGATGTTTGGATCAGATTACATCAGTGAAAAGGTTGTGCGCAGGGCTGCAATGACCCTCGTTGGATTAAAGACAAACGAAACAGAGGGTGAAGTGATTAGAGGAGGAGTGCATGGTTGAAGGAGATGTTGAAGGTTTTGTGGGGAGCTAATCATTCAGGATCTGCGTTGAATGTCGCGTCACACCAATACACAATCTGGAATTTTATTAATTGAAGAGACTGAAATATAAAACAGTTTTACAACAAATTACCTTATATTTTGGTCTCCTATGCAGGACGAAACCAAAGTGAAGATTGAAAGTGTTCTGCGGGAGCTGTGTGGGGAGGACTGTAAACTGGAGCTCTTCCAGGAGGACAACTCGGACCAAATCCTTGTATCTGGAAAGTATGTTGAAGGTGAGTAACGTTCTTGTCCTCAGATGGTAAATTTTTATTGCCTCGGATGTGGAGCCATTATGAGGTTTTTTTTGTACGTTTTGTTAAGTAGCACTATTCGTTTGCCTCTTAACCTGCATTAATATAGGCTCCAATTTACTTCACTGACAGTTATGATGGATTATCTTTTACATCCTTACTTCTAGTTCTCTGAGAGGGGAAAAAAAGTTACTGCAACATGAAAACAAAAACAAAAACTCTTTTTTCTAATTTGCAGCGGATGTTGCCGGCATGGCTGACAAGTTCAACAACGACAACATCAAAGATAAGGTACAGCACCACTGCACTCTGTACATATAGCCTACTGCATTATAGAAAAACTGCACACATATTTATTCTGTCCTTCTAATAGTAGTTTACTTGTAAAATCACATTATGCATATTATAAAATATTCATTTCAGTAGGGAACATTAGAGTCATGACTATGTGTGTGACTGATTCTCCTACAAATGCATTGTGGTTTTTACCTTTTATAAATAAGCATGACCATGGCATGGACCCAGCTGGTACTCGATGTCACATATCCGGCCAACGTCACACCGTGGAGTGCCTGTAAAGTACACATCCAACAGTGAAAAGTTACCGTATACAGCCAACAGATTCAGCCACCATAATTTTGCCGGTTGACTCATAATGAAACAAGACAGAGAAAATACACAAGGGAGAAGCAAAACACCGACTTTGGAGACTTTTCCAAAGGCTTCGAGCTGCCAGGCTGACAGCTTATGTGACAAACAAAAAGCCCACAAACAATCTACTTGTCAGCAGCAAGACATTTTTTTCCAAGTACCTAGGGAGCAGTCTCGGGTTATGGGTGTGCCTGTCACACCCCTCTGTCTCTTTGCATTCGACGTGCACTTTGTTCCCTCTCAAGGCCAAACAGAAATTAACTTTATTGGCAATCTGTCGGCGTTTGAGCCACGCAGTCGCTCTTCATTAAGCCATCTGCTAACTGGCATCTTTTTGTTTTGACCCTGCCTTGAAGCCGGAGGAAATTCCGACAATTCCACAGGCACATCCACCAAACAAAGGCTTTGGGTGGGGTTGTTTTTTTTCCAACTTTCAGTCACAACAGACAACAGTAACCGGATAATGAACCACTTCTGCCAGCGGAACAATTACACACGGTGTACACCTTAACATCAGCATCATATCTTGTGTTTTCAGGTGTATCAGATCCAGTCTGAGCAGAGTGTTTGATGATTTGTTTTGGTTTGCTAGAGGCGCTCTGATTTTGACTACTTTCGACCCACAATGTGGCCACCTGACTCATGTCAATGCGCTCTCGTTCTTGTCAGACTGATGTGGAGGAGGCTGCTCCTCGCTGGGGGAAGAACTCCAAGTTGGTCCTGGTTTCCTTGCTGCTGGCCGGCCTGCTGCTGGCCGCTCTGCTGGTCGCTGCTTATTACCTCAAGACCCACCGCAAGAGCTCCAAAGGAGTCAGACTGGTGAGTAGATTTAGAGGAGGTGTGTCGCACGCCTGCACGCGTCAAAAATCTGCAGCTTTATAAAATGGAGAAAATTTAAGTGGTTTTTCATATCGCATATTTCATTGTTATCATCTTATTTAAGCTACATTTACGCACACTCATGACAAACTGCACTGACAGAGTCTAGCTACCTGTGTAAAGGAATCCCACTTGGGTCAACATTTTCTCTCTATCCTGTATTGCCCCCTTCAGTGCTTGCAAAGAAAGGCACCATGGGGCCGCCTTTACTGACCTAAACTAGTATAATTTGGCCCCACAGGATCCAGTTCACGGAGGAAATTGTAAACGGTGACTGTTTATTTGAAAGAAGCACATATGGATTTGACGTCAAACGTATGGTTATCCTGCGGTCAGTTCCTCACTCGGGGGAGGACATGCTTGACTCGCATGTCCCTTAACTCAAAGCAGCACGGGCTGCGCTCTGCCTCTTCTACTTGAGCCTCTTGCCGGGGGGCTCCAGATGGTTTTAGTTTTTTTTTTTTTTTTTTTTTCTTCCCTCTCTCGCCCTCTCTGTCGAGCTCATGACATCATTTGTTAAGGCATTCTCGCACGGGGGCACACCCATGTGACGGTTTGGATAGAGTCGATTGCCAAATTGCCTTTGTTTGGAGTCTCATTTACTTAAGTTTCTGTCGCCGACATCAAATATTTTCCTCAAAGTTCTCGCTGACAGGCAAAGCACCACAACAAACTTAAAAAAAGTAATTCATGAAAGGATTCATATTATAGCAAAGCAAAACAACAAGCACGCATACTGTTAACCTCGCAACAAACAGTTGCCAACACCCATCTGAGAGCACGCACAGCTGAAACCCATAAACCTCATTAACGAAGAACGCATCTGTTTACTTTTTGCACGACGCCCACTTGTTTGCGTGTTGTATTTGAACAGTAAAGTGCGACTCGCTGGAGTTAATGAGCTCTGACAGCAGTGTTGTTGTCTGTGCGCTTCTCTCAGGCCGAGTCATTCCAGGTGGATGAGGAGAACCAGGCCAACACCCTGGTGTCTGTGGCCCCGCTGCCCCAGGAGCCCGTCGACAAGCCCACCGTCAACGGCGACTCCCCGCCGGAAAACGGGACCAACCCGGCCCCCACCACTAACGGACACTCTGCCACCCAGACCCCGGTGGCTGACACGGAGATGTGATGTGACACCCCCCTCCCTCCCGCCCCTTCCCCCTACACACACACACACACACACACACACACACACACACAACATACACACCTCCTGTTCTGCCTATCACCCACTGTACCCACAAGCCCCTCTGCTGCCTCAGAGACTGTCCACACACTGAGACAAATTCAACATGAATCCACCAGACACATCCACCTCCCCCCCGCTTCCTCTCGGGACGATGGCGACAACAACGGTGAAGCTCATGACGACGACGACGACGATAATGACAATGCCTGTAATGTGAAAAGTTTGGGATCAAGAGGAGCCTGCGGTGTGTACGGTACGCCGTGTTTGGGACTGAGACTGCTCAGCGGGGGCACTGGCTGGCGTTTGTCAGCTGCCCCGACTCCAGTCCAGTTGTAACAATCATTATAGAATCACTAAATAATGCCAAATATGTGCCGTCGATCCCAGACGAAGAAGCAGAGAATTGCTCTATTATTTCAATCCACAAGTGTGGTGCAATGAGACCAGTGAAGCCAGGCGGTGGAAAGGAGACGAGTTTTTGTACTGTTGTATAAAAGGACTGACGCTCACTGCTTTATTGTTGTTGGGTTTTTTTCTCTCTACGTGATTCAGGAAATGTTTGCCTACATTTGCCTTTAACCTTGTTAAAACCTATTGAAAAAGAAGAAAAAAAAAGTGAATGAAAGAGGTCCATCGAAATTAAATGTACTCAAAGTTGGCTGTATTTTCTCACATATTGTCAAACTGTCAAAGAAAAAAAACGGCTTGTTTTTTAAATGAACAGCTGACGTAGTAACTTACAAAGATAGCGAGCAATGAGCATCTTCTTTGGTTTTACTGAGGTATGAAATGATGCAACAAAACTATTCGTAACGTAAAAATGTCATATTAAAACTATTAATATTTCCCTCAGTGCTTTAGACTAAGAATAAACTAAACTTTAATAGCAACAAGTTTAACTGGGATAGATTGCAAAACACATTTCTATTTTTGTGGTTTCGTGGTGATTTTCATGATGACATTAATGTACAGGTTTGTTTTTTTTATGTCATTTAAAAAAAAAAAAACAAATGTTAATTTTTCACTTCTGTCTTTGGGAATGGTGAGTTTTCAAGTTGCCAAGCGGGTATACGACATCACTGCCATGAAATTCCTACACAGTGTAAAGCAGGTTCAGCATTCCCGAGACTGCCTTAATCTCCTTGTTGATACAAAACAGTTTTCTTTTTACGTCAGTGGTAGACATTTCTTAGCTTCTCTTTTAAACTGGCTGCTTTCATAATGTGCTGCATGTGTAAATAAGCCTGCTTGTTGTTAGTAGTACCTGTGCCTGACTCATAAACTGTGATTGTTGACAATATCTTTGTCTACAGCTTGCTTGTGTTGTGCTCGATTTGATTTATGAACAGAAACATGCGAATTCAGACAAAATCCCCCACAGCGGTTCAAGTAAAATAAAACTTTTTCACATGATAAAATGCATAGCCCATACGCACACACACACATTTCTTCAAAGGACAAGATAAAGTGACAAGAAAGCTTAAGCACTTGCACGTGAATACACCTGTGTGTCGCATAAACAAACGGATTCACGTGAGCGTTAAACTCTGGATGGTGCAGTGCAGGATGGTAAAGAGGTGTCCTGCATATCCAAGACCTGCAGCCTCAACTCAGATGCTTAATATCTGTTGTCCACTATCTAACAGATGTATGCTTAACTCATCATCCTAAATGACCAGTAAAACATAGTATGTCTCTGGCTGTAACACTTCACCAAAAACAACAAAAACAGACAACAGTGCAAAGCAGTCGTCTCTTGATCCTGGAAAATATGATTCACCGCAAGCAAACCATTCTTGATTTCCTATGCACCAAAGGCAATGTCAGGTTAGACGAGCCCGTTTTAAAACAGGCACTTGAACTCGTCTGTCAGAATTTACTGTATATAATTTACTTGTGTCATATGAGGCAAACATCAAAGAAGATTTGAGGGCACAATACAAACACTGGAGTAAAAAAACTACATTTCTTCTGCAATTACAGAGTTAGATTATGCAGTGTTCTCAGTCAAGGTTTCTATTGAGATGCAAATCAATATTTTGACTGAGGCAGAGCAGTGAATAGCCTGTAGTTTGAATGTGCAAATATGGAATCCGAAAGACGCCCTTAATGATGTGCTTCAGTGAAGTCACTACAGTAATTGCACAGGTAAGAGACACGCTCAATAAAACAGACACCATTTGGCATATTTGTCCATCGAAAGACCTCGATGTTCCTTAAAAAGCTTTTACTTTTTGCCTGAGACATTTGTGTAGTTGCACTGATGTGATTTCATAACCTCAGTGACAGGGAAGGAGTTGATCTAATACCAGATCAGCGTATCCAAATAAAAAAATCCACACAGACATTTGGGAGTGGCATGAACATTTGTCAACA
>JBCAUF010000061.1:25739124-25749609 GCA_038406115.1 Haemulon aurolineatum | reverse complement strand
TGTGAGTCATAAGCGTTCCTTTCTTGCTGCCACAAATATCCCTTTCTAACAAGAAAAGGCTCAAATGGTTCATGGCGTGCATTCTTATGATAATGATCTCCCGAGAAAACAACTTTTAACACAGACCATCCGCCAGACAACAGTTACACCTAATCCTAGAAAAATATGTGCCCTTTTCCAGTCATGTACGCAGAATACTTCACTGTGCCATGGTGACATCTAGTGGTGTCAAAATGAACTGCACTGTGTGGCATTTAAAAGCTCCCACTAATAACAGGATAGTCATGCGAGAAGTAGTAACTGTGATTTAGTGCATCGGCATATCAACGCAATGTTTTCATGAGGGTAATTTAAGGCATTATGGTAAGTGATCATTTGTGCCTATGAGTATAGCACTGTTAAGCAAACTGTGAAGCATAATTAAATGGCCCTGTGTGAAGGAGGGTGCTGCAGCTTGTGAAATGCAGAGCACTCACGTGTCATGTGTTGTGTATTGGTTAGGGGTTATTTTGAGGTATTTTGCTGTTGTTGTAGGTGTAATTGTGGGTGTATGTTGTTGTTTGTCTGGCTGCTGTGAAGATAAATTTCTGAGAGGACAAATATCTATCTATGCATCTATTGATCTGTCTATCTAAGTATTGCATCAGTTTGAAACATAGTAAAACAAATATGCTTTGTATGTGGGTAGTGAGCGGGGAGGCCTATTCACATCTCATAAATCTAAGCTATACACCAACAACTGCTTGTTACCTTCTGAGTTTATAATTACACAGACTGAAGCAAAGAAACACGTCTTTTTTTCTAATTAAATTTGACCCACATCTGATCTTTTGTACTTTATTAATGCAGCAGAATGTGATTATTCTAAGACAGGGAAGGTAATAAAACACAATATCTGGGCTAGAGAGCTTTAAAATTCAGATTTTCTTCCAAGTATGTGTTTCTAAAAAAAACACTTAAGAGTGCCAAATTTCCTGAAAATAAAAAGTGCAAGTTAAAAAGGAAGGTCAAAGACAATAGCTCTTTGCAGAACATTTACCTCTGCAATAAAATTGTCAGCGCTATCATCCAGCTTCACATAATCATTTCATGCCCACACCTGAAAGAGAACGTTTTTAAGCAATTCAGTCAATTATCACACCACATGCAATTACCAGTCGTTCTGTGGCCATTAAAGCAGCTCTTCTAGGGCCATATCAAGTTCTGAATGACTGAGCAGATCTCATCCACACCGGGGTCAAAGACATGAACATAATGGGAGTGCAGAGAGTCTCAGCAGTCATTTGCAGATTAATTGTACTTTTACATCAATAAAGCATTAAAAACAAGTGTTAAAGTGTCCTTAACTGCCTGGAGCTGCTCAATGGTGGTGGTATGGGACATCTCAGGTGTGGATCTCTGACTGTATGGATGTGAAGCACTGCAGAGGATCATCACAGATGCATGATGAAGCCTTCCTAAAAAAGGTTAAAAGTTTAAAACATGGATCTTTGGTCTGTTTCCAGGCAGCACTTCTGCAAATGTTCATAATTTCGTGAAGTAAACGAAAGTATCAGTCTTGATTTGTTGAAGCCCTCTGCAGATAATCCAATTTTGATTTGCAAATGCTTAAATCCTGCACAAGAGTAGCGGCCAAGAACAAATATGTACTGTCGAGCCTTTGACAAACAGCTTCTAATGAATGTTTGAGTTATTTCTAATTCAGCATGTGTGATTCACTCATGTGTTTCAGCTTTATGTAAGATATACAGCAGGGTACTTAAGCAGATTCATAGCTCATATAATCCTTATATCTCTCACACAGCTTGGACTTCATTGAGGATTTGAAGTTTCATTGGCGTTCTGAACAAATTTCATTTGTGTTCTCAGTCCAAATGCAGCTGCATGATTCAAACCTGCTTCTGAAATATGGATATTTAATGGACACAGCGCACATGTGGCATAAGACGCCTCTGAGCTTTCTCTTGTAATTGAAAAAGCATCTACTTTGTGCAGTTGAGCTCTCTCTGAGCTCTGTCGAGAAAAGCAGTCGGCTACCATGACAACTGGAAATCTGCCATAGTAACAGTGGCTTGTGCTGCTTTGTCATATGAGTGGACGGCATTGTTGGTCTGTGGTGTGAAACTGATTAATCTAAATACGACACCTTAATAAAGGTACAGTTCATAAGCATGCTTTTAATATGAAAATTATAATTCATGTGCATTTTAGTACAAGAGGCCCAGGAGGTGTTTTCAGTAAAACTTTATTTTTCAGTGCATGAACGGAACACCATGTCAAGGTCATAGTCTATCCTTTTCAATCCATTTTTAAATATTTTCTCTTTTTTTTACATAAAAAAATAATGGAGCGATTTAATATACCTCTATTTTTTCCCCCAGAAAGAGCACTCAGCAAGTATTTATAAAGGTGCTGTACAATGTACAAACATTTACATCTACTGTTCCTACAGAATGTAGAAGATACCACAAGGATTGTTTTTTTCTAATGAAGCAATGCAAGGCCACAGTATGATACAGAGATGAGATACAAAATGGTCAAAACAAAATCATAAAAGGAGTACAACAGTGCGGGGGAGACATACAATAAAAAGGGCATTATCCGATTAACCAGAGTGAACTGCCTGCACCTGACACTCGGGGTTGGATTTACTCATTCCACCAACCAAACTATTGCACAAAAATCTACCACTGATTGGCTCACAGCGTACCATCTAATAATTTTTAACCTGAAAGCTCCTGTATACAATCACAAGCTCTTATCACAGTCATTCACAGACCTTAACCACCGTTTTACTGTCACTGATATTGACTTTAACACACATTTGCTACTATACTGCATTCCCTGAGCTCATCTGAATGTCTTAATCTCATGAATTGTGTCAGCAGGCGTGTTGAGTATATTTCCATTTGTCTGAATTTACAGCAGAAACTCCAAAAACATAGTAAAGTAACAGTGAAATCAGACCTTTTCTTATTCCCACTGACGCCACATTTGGAGCCAGTTGCTAATCTTACATCCATCAGCTCGGCTACCCCTAAAATATGCAACAAGGTGGGATTTCTCTATACCTGTCTCAAATCAGCAGCATGCTCATTATCTCACTGAACCACCACATTCACTCTCTAAGCTCCATTATCCTTCAAGCTACCCCTGGCACAAAATCAAAAAAGGATTGACAAACACATTTAAAAACCCTCATTTTTCTTTTCTGAATAGGCAAAGGTAAAACCATCAGGGACAGAACTTGCACAGTATTATATAAATTGCCATTTGGCCTCAAACAGTGAATCTTTTAGAAAAAATGAAATAGCTTTATAAAATAATAATAATAACACTAATAAATGGAAATGAATTGGTAGCAAGTCAACATCACGAATTAAATACAACTCATGTTCATTCTGTTATGCTACAAGGGCAGATGCAGTGCAATGGAATTCAATAGATATTTAAAAGTTAGAATCTGCAAAACATGACACATTCAAATATATATATATATTATATTTCACAATGAGACACGTCTTGAGCGACTGCAAACATTTGGTACAGCGGTTTGCACGCTAACTATACATTTCATGAACTACAAGATCCATGGCAACTCCTACCACTGAAGTACATTGGAAGGATGGTGAAAGCTCAAATAACATGGGACAAATCTTTGAAGTCTATATCAAAATGTGGAATGGCTTGGTACAGCTACATATACACATATTAATCTATCATCTCAATAAATTACACACAGGTTGGTTATCGTACACACGGTAAACAAGTTCTCAAACCACAAGTTTCTGGTCTTTTTGATGATGACGTTTGTATGAGGGAGAGTCATGTCTATAACCATAGAACAGTCTAGAGTCCCCGCTAAAGTGAACGCTTGCTGGATTGTATTAGAAATCTGCCTGGTGTTGAGAATGGGAATCATAAACAAGAAACAGGATCATCCTCAGTGATGTGCAGAACACGTGCAGTAAAACAAACAGAAGGACCGACTGCATGCAGTTGAGCAAACTCTTAAGAGAAAACAAGTCAAAGTATTCTACAATGAGACCGAGAGCAAAATTAAACCCTAGATGACAGTCACATGTGGTGTATACTACAGGCGAGAGGCGAGGGCCTATCTCCCTTTCTTTGCATATGGGTCATTGCATTGTAATGGGTGAAGCGCTGTTGGTAGTCGTTGTTCCACAGGAGGCTCCCAGGATTGGCACATATTCACATTTCATAATGTCTCGTCTGGCAAGGCCCCAAGCATGCCGCACATGCTCAAGTCCCACATCAAAGATGCTGAAGCAGCGGACAAGGCAGAGGGGAGCTGCTACATGCCACGTCTGATGTCACAGGACTCCCAAAAAAGACCTTGTCAAAAGACAAATCTGGACACGGTCCAAAAGGTAATAAAAGTGGCACCATGTTGCACTTCTCTGTTTTATGGAAGAACTCAGAAAAAACAAACAGCCAACAATCCACTGAGGGTACTGTTAAATATTCCAGCTCAAGTCTGGGTGATTCAATATTCTATCACAAAGGGTCACGTAGGACCTCTGCCTCGGAGAGGATTTTGGCTGAGCTGGGCACATTCCAAGGGCCAGGGCTAAGAGGTCCCTTCGGGCTCCGCGGGATCCCTGGAATACTGTTTGTAGAGGCCACGATGCCTTCCTTACCACTGACTTCTTTGGAGTGAGAAACTGTGTCTTCTCTGCCTCCTGCCTCTCTTGGCGAAACTACAGAACCTTTTCTACTCCACCGGTTTTTGAAAGACAGCAGCGATTCCCTTTTGTTGAGCGTCTCTTTACTTGTACTCCTGTCTTCTGTAGATTTCCCGTTAGTGTCTCTCTGCCTCGAGTCTTTACCTGTACCTGTTTGAGGAGGTGTCCTGTGGTGGTGAGACTCTCCCGCCACCCTTCTTTTAAAACTTTCTTGCTCACGGCTGGGCTTGGTCTTCTCTCCTCTCCCTTCCATCTCCCTTCCTTGCGTGTATCGTCTGATCTCGAGATTCCCCCCTTTGCCGTTTTTCTTTTCATGATCCAAGCCCTCTCTGCTGGAAGAGTCCTTTAATCTCCTCTGAGGGCCTTGTTGATGCTCGGAGCGCTGCAGGGTCAGAGCCACTTGCTGTCCGGCTTGAGGAGGCTTCCTAGGGCTTGCGGATCGTGTTTTTGTCTGCGTCTGAGGTGTCCTGTTCCTGCTCGGTGCTTCTTCCCGTGCCTGACTCTCAGTCCTTTTGGGAGTGTAATGTTGCTCTTTGGCTTTAGGAAATGTCTCCCCTGTTTTCTTTGGGCTGCTTAGCTCTCTGGAGTCTTTTGTGGGCCTGGTCCTCTTGTAGAAGGTCATATGCTCAGGGGAGGCGGGAGAGGGCCTCTCCGCCTCCTTGTCTGCCCACTCACCGCTCTCCTCCACCGAGCTCAAACCCCTGCTGTTGCGAGGCTTGAGGCCCTGCGGGGATATGGTGCCCCAGCTGTGGGAATGTTTCAGTTTGCTGGAGAAGGGAGAAGAAACGAAGATGGAAGCCCCAGTGGGATATGGAGAGGACAGGGGTGATGTGTCAGAGGAAAACACCTCTCCGGAATAGCTTGTGGGTGAAATGGCTTTTTGATCATGTTGACCTGTAAGACAAACACACACATTTTACATGGAGGCACCACATGGATGCATGGATATTAGATGATCCACACACACACACACGCAATAGTGAAATTTTGTGACAGAAGGAGGAAAAAATACAATATACTGAGAGGTTAATTTAGGGAAAATACATGAGAAAGAGGAATTACCAAGGTAAAAGAGAAGAGGCCACTAAAAGCAGTGAAGATGTTAGTGTTGGTGCTCAGTGTAGTAGCACACAGTAGAAGAAGCTGTACTACCTGCATCAGGGGCAAGAGAAAAAGACCCAAAAGGAAGAAGATGGTTAGAAATTAAATGAATAAATAAATAAAAAAAACTCAATACAGAAAGCACACTCAAATCAATACGGGGCGGCTTTCCAAAATAGGCTCCATCAATTAACAAACGGATGGAGTCATTATCATTAGCTAAACATTAGCTGGATTTATGGATTCAGCATAAATTTAACTACTATCAGCAGTTGTAAACTAGTAAACACATTTAGGAAATAAATCCAATCAAGTTGCTAACGATCTGTGTGTTGTAAATGTGTAAATGTTTTATTTTAAAGACGAATCACACAGGCCATAGTTAAAACCTAATCATGTTGTTAAACTTTAAGGAATAGTTTGACATTTTGTGAAGTAAACTTAACCAAGAGTTAGATGAGGAGGCAATACAACTCTTAGGCCTCTATCTCTGCTCTACACATGAAGCAACAGTCAGGAGATGTGTGACTGTGAAGGTGCCCACCTTCGGGGACTCGGGGAAGTCGCTGGTCTGAGTCAAGCAACAACATTGGACAGTTGTTTCCTACTGCCTTCAGTTTTTAAGCTAATCTAAGCTAATAGGCCGCTGGCTGCAGTTTCATATTTGGCAGACAGACATGAGAGTCACATCAATCTTCTCCTCTAACTGTGCAAAAAGTGAATAAGCGCATTTCCCAAGCTATCCCTTTGAGGAATTTATAATGAAAGCACTAAAATATTTCTTGAGGAAAGGCATGATGATATGTCATTAAAAATCTGTTTATCTGATTTGATTCAATTAGCAAACGCCATTTAGTCAACTAAGTACTGACTATACAATCCATTATATTGTTAAAAAAAGGTTTTAAATTGAACAGTGTCTTTCTAGGCTCACAGGCAATCAAATGGTACAACAGGACTTAAAGAGAAAATTGGAATTGTTTTCTACTGTATTGTCATTGTGAGTGTATAGTACTTACCCCCATCTTGAGCCAGGCCTGCCCCAGGTCTCAGCAGCAGAACCACTTTGTTTCCTCCAGCCTGGATCAGCTCAATAGCCCGTGTATGTGAAATGCCACGTGCCGGCTCCCCGTTAATCTCCACTATCTCATCTCCAACCTGTCAGCAATACAGAAAATGCAATTATTAAACAGAAACACACCTTCCAAACCTTAGCATACGCCACTGTGCATGTGTACACACTTTCACTCAAACATACAGAAGCTGTATGCTGCGTACACACAAACACACCTAATCGAAGAATCTGAATCTCGCGGCATGCACACACACACACACACGCGCGTGCCTTGTAATGCCCTGGAGGTACCATCTATTATTGGAGATGACAAAATAACTGGGGATAAAGCGTGTAAACATGTCAGTCTGTAAGGATCTAATCAGTGTTGACATTCCTTCTCCACCCTTGGATAGGCAAAGTCATGCCCAGAGACCACAGTCTGGCAAGTCTAAGATTGATTCCCGCTAGCAGCTTCTATTCTGTTCACTCGCTGCACCATACAGCCTCACACCCCAATGATAATAATGTGATAATTTTCATTCCCATGGGGAAATTCTAATTTTGCCAAACCTTCTCTATAGACAGGAAAAGCACAGGGTCAGTTACAATTTGACCTTTCTGGAAATGGTCCATGTCAGACTTAAGGACTATAGATACATAGATAGACAGAGTAGAGAGCCTGAGTTACTTTACAAAAAAAAAAAAAATGAAACACACCGGAGCTTCGAGAGCATTATAACTTCAGCATTGTAACTGGCAGTTGTTAAAACACAATTCATTAGTTTAATCTCTGGTGCATTTGGCACAGCACAACAGAAATTCTGCTTTTACCTTGTTTCTTCATAAACTAGTAAATGTGTAAAATTAGATTTCAGTAATGTAATGGTCTATATAATAGCACATCAAACTGTATCAAACAATACTGAGTGTAACTGAATGAGCCTCCTAAGAATGTGCTGACTTTTATTCAATTGTTAGCTGGAGGCCCTGTGGATGGCCATGTCTGCCTGCCTGCCGGCCGGTCATTTGTTCCATGTGTCCAAAACTGTCGTTCAGAGTGAGGTATCTCAGTAATGCTGGCTAAACACCCATGACATTTAGTGTGTCCCTGATTTTGGTGACTCCACGACCTTTGTAACCCCATCACAATTTCAATTTGGAGAAATGCTACGGCTTTCTGTGCACACCAGATATATGATTAACTAATTTCAATTAAATACACCAAGCATGTTCATTAACCCTTTGTGATAGAGATCTTGGAGATTAATGACCTCATGACTTTTCTTTTAGAGTTGTCCTGAGGGGAGCCTTTACTATATTAGCCCCTCCACCCTTAAGATTCAAAGAATATCAGCAATATGTTGTTCTCTTCGTTTGACACTGAGTATTGTTTTTGAGTCAGTATCATCTGGCCACTGGGACAAAAATACCAAAAAACAACCCTCCCCAGTTCAGACTTGAAATGCAAAATAAAACAAAAAAGAAAATATTCTATTATGAAGGTTATAATTAAAAGAGCACTCACATGGATCCTTCCATCCAGCTGAGCAGGCCCATCCTCAGCCAGTCTCAGGATGTACAGGCCCATGTTGTATTCTGTTCCCCCTCGCAGACTAAAGCCAAAGCCCCTGGGACCCCTCTCTAGCTCCACTGTCAGACAGCCCTACACAGCGTAAAGATAACACTCAGTCATTAATACACACACATTTGGCATGCATATTATTCCACACATTATATACATAACAATATACTGTATCTGTTTCCGATATGTTTATATATTGTATTTATACAATCATGAATGCCTATGCCGAAGAAATAAAACATTGAGCGGCTTGAACCCACAGATGGTTGCTAAGACAACATATAGAGGAAGAAATAAGAGGATTATTTTTACCTGGTTGGGTCCTGTCACACACAGCGTTCCCTGCTCGCCAAGTGATAGAGTTTTGTGGTCAGACCAATTGACTCCCTCCCGCTTCTCCTCCACATCCAGGTTATAACTAAAACACACAACAGATGTATCTCTTCAGTAATACATGCTGTAAACAGCACGCTGCAGGCCACAAATACAAAAAGCCATTATGCAAAACTTAAAATCTAATTTAATGCTGGATATTAAATGGGACAGAGTGCCGCTTTCTTCACACTTGGATATTTTAATTTGTATGCCGTATTGTACTCCATGCGCTGCACTGTACACAGCATTATCTTATGTTTATTGCACCGCTGTCTTTTACAAGAGAAATTTTCTCTTGCCTAATGCAATCTTCCCTCCCCCCGTCACACACACGCACACACTTAAAATCGTGTTTATGTATTTTTTTGATTCATGAGAACTCTACCAGGGCAGGTAGCAACATCATCGTATTAATAGCACCATAACCATCCTGTAATGTGATTTTGTTTCAAGTCTAGAGGAGTTTCCTGTTGTATTTCCCTTCTACTTCTGTGTACACTCTCCTCAGGCCAGACGTGGGGGTGGGAGCACTAAGTCAGAGCGCCAACAGTGAGGGAGGAGTTGGCCATTTCAGTTTGGAGAGAAAAAACAGAAAAAAGACAGCACAATGATTTTCCTTTTTTTTTTTTTTTAAATCCAGTGTGACGTGTTTGTAACTGTACATTTTGGTTACTTGGGGCACATTTTGTACTAGTACTAGTTGGAGCTCAAAAACTGACGAGTAAGAAAACTTTAACTTCTATAGGGCACTGACCCAGGGTCAGCTATACACAGGGTAGGTAGTTAGTCAGTAGTATAGGTAGATTTCAAATCTCCTGGTATGTGCAAGATGTCTGGACAGTCTGCTGCTGTTTCAAGCTTTGTTTGTTGCTATTCTGCTTTTCTTTTGTTATGAGAGCAGATCCTCTACTTACCGTTCATCCTGCAGTGCTGACCTTTGCCCCATGGCTCTGTGCTGAAGGGCTGGACTCTGTTTAGCTGAGCTGGCTCCAGATGGAGGGCCCTTGTATTCTGAAAGATTTATATCCCAGAAATCAGTGCGGAAATTCCCATACATTACAGAGAATCACTCTACTTTAAGCTAAAGCAGTTCATCATTCAGTCGGCTTCAGACTCCCAGATATACCACTAAATTAACTAGTGACACTAGTAATGTCATTTGATTTATTTGCATTCATTAAATCATTTCAGTGGAAGAGGGTTCCCCTTCTTAACATTTGGAATACTTCAATTTGATGCTAAATTCTTAATACTGATACTAAAATATTCATATCTTCTCCATGTGCATGGTTGATTGCTTTGATTACTGGCTGAAAAACGAATCTCCTCCCTCGCAGGCAATAAAGTATAAAAATCATACTGAACCAACTTGATCACAGGACAAGTACAGTGCCATAGTAAATGCAGATGTGGGCACTCACCATCCTCAGGGACCACAGTGAGGGTGACAACATTGCCGGCCTCTTTGATAAGCTGAACAATGTCGTTGTGAGAGAGCTCGATGATGGAGCGCCCGTTGACCGCTGAGATACGATCTCCGACGTGCAGCAGGCCACAACGGTCGGTGGGACTGCCTTCAATGATTCTGCCAATTTTGTGTGGGATGACTGAAACGGCAGATCGGAAGAGAAATGAGACATCAGGACCCAGATGGACTGACCATT
>JBCAUF010000061.1:25671143-25682560 GCA_038406115.1 Haemulon aurolineatum | reverse complement strand
CCAATCCACATTTTTCCCTTTCCTTGTATGCATCCTCCCAGCTCTGTGCATCGCAGCATGTAAGCCACCGCTGTAACCCTTTTTTCCTACCCCTCTCTCCACTCTCACCTGTTACACATGCAAAGCTACATCAGGCACAAATGCATGCAAACACTGTTCCTGCTCGAGAGAAACAAATTCTCAAGTTATGTCTAAAAAAAAAAAGTGTGACTCAAGCGAGCTGTGTTGTTCTCCGCTTGTAGGAGGGTCCGTCTAATCCCAAGCTTGTTGTCAAATCATGTCTCTGTAAAAGTGAAGTCGTGTTTTTTTTTTTTTTTTCTTCGCGGAGCAAGAACTCTGCCAGACGTATTCAATTATTGAGTGCGGGAGGATACAGTCGGAAAGGGAACGTATTAGCCACTGAAATGAGGTGGAAGCCGACCAACATGCTCAGGCGGTCGGGAACACAGGACAAAAGTGTGCTTCCTAATCTCCCACCACCACTTACATCTGCCCCAGACCTAATGGCACAGTCTGTTTTCTTCTTTAAAATGTCACACCACGGCACTGTAGACACAAGCACCTCGCAATGTGCGCTGGGAAACACACCGAGTGGGAAATGCAGTATGCAAAAGACCTCAAACAGGCTCCACAAAGGACCGCTTTAAATGCTGTTTACCGCGTAGCAAATTCTGTGCATTACTTCCACTACAGAGCTCATCAGGCATTCCTTTTGATGTTTAATGAGTCTACAATAGGCAAAAAAAAAAAGGGCTGAGTCATCCTTAACCCGAGATGGCTGTCGAGTGAGTAGTCTGTTGCTTTGCCATTAATCCCGCCAGCCGTTTGGGAATGATGAGAGAAATATCGCAGTCATCTTCCTCAACGGCGGCAGATAGCAGACAAACTACAAAGTGCTCGTTAATGCAGGCCATCGCAGGACAGTAGACGGGAATCGGTTGGGTGGGTGGGTGGGGGGATCTCTCACTCGCCGTTTTCTGCGTGTCTGTCTGTCTGTCTCTCTCTCTCTCTCTGTGAGGCGTTTAAGTGACTGACAGATTGTCAGAGGAGGATCATATTATTAATTCAACGACACGCACACCCCGGCAAAGATAAGCTTGAAATAGAACCGTAATTGTTGCTGTGGTGATGAGATGTGCGAGCCTCGTTGTTTTCAGACAGCAGCCGCCTCGCCAGATTTTGCAGAGGAAGAAAGCGAAAGAGGAGCAAGGCGGCGAGTGCGTGCGTGCGTCTGCGTGTGTGTGTGGCAGAGCGGAGAGAGTGAGAATCTGTGTGTCACTCAGCACTCTGTAGTCCTCTATTATGCAGATCATTACAGTATGCTTTCATTAAAAGTAACTTCCCAAGGTCTGGACTGAAGGACAAGTCAATCGGGATGTGTTTGTCATCACACAAAGACCCGACAAAAGGGGCAGCCCACCGCCTAATTCTACTCTCGGGGCTAAGACTCCTCTTCCACTCTCTCTTTTATCACCGCTGCCTCTTGTGGAAGGCGAAGGTCGTCATTTCCGTGCCGCCTGAAATGCCAGCCCTTTGCCTCCAATACCACGCATTTTATTGCTGAGTGAGCAAAGAGCATCCCGGGGGCAACGGGGCATCTTATGAGAGTGCATTGTTGCTAGGAGTGCACAGTGCACACACGCGTTTCACCTCTTCTAGACACACACGCACAAACACTCACGCACTCCCGCTGAACTATAGCATCAGGTCACCCGGCAGTCCTCAACAATGATTATAGCTATCAGTGACAGCACATACTCAGGTATTTGTGGCGTTGCTGTAGCAGCACGACAGCTACGTTTTTGAAGAATCGTCTGTGAGTCGTAAGCAGTTTAATCAAAGAGTGATTTCTCTCTTCAGAACTGCTTCATTCCTGTTTTTGAGAAATGACTAAATAAGGAAAACTATGCACACACAGCACAGGAAAAAGCAAAGATTAGAGGAAAATTGGAAAAAACTCTTAACTCTTGCAATATCTCAGATTTACCCATTGTGATGATCCCTAAACCCAGATTGAGAACCACAGCTTTAGTGGACAAAGGCACCTCTGCCACAGTGCAAAGCAAAAGACACACAATATTTTGTTATATTTTTATGACTGCAGTATTGTAGTAAGGAAAATAACCATCATCATCCTGTGTAGAAATTGTGCAGGATAAAGACTTTGCCTAAGAGAGATATTCAGGAGAGGAAGAGGTGTGCAAAAAAAAGAAAAAAAGTGTCACAATACTTCTGCAAAAACACAGTGAAAAGTGGAACTTCTTGAACATCTGTACATTTAATGTCCTGCAGATGTGTGCATTCAGCAAACGCGGCGCGCGGTGCAGCTGAAGGTGCACTGAGGTGAGAAGTTCATGATGAGATATCCAGAGGATAATGATGGCAATTCCAATAACTCGCCTCGCTCGCTGCACACCCACTCGCTCACAGTGCAGAATCTTAATCCTGGGCTCTAATCCTGCTGACTGAGAGGACCCAGAGAGCCATTTATAACAATGCAAGTAATAAAAAGGACAGCTCAAAATACATCCCCGCGGTGTTTATGACAGGACACCAGATTACATCAGCTCCGACACCAGGAAAATAACTAAAGTGCAACACAGCTATGTGCCAAGCCTTGTTGCTTTATGTTGTAAGCTGCCATTAAGTCTGTGCATCAGGGTCTGCTTAACGTATATTTATGTGCACAGCGATGAAAGCATCTTGCAGTCTGATTCAATTCCCAGTCTTCCACACGTGTTGATGCCATTTAGACCTTGACCTCCCGCGCTGCATGCAGATGAGTGACGTGTCGGCATCATGCCAGGATATTACACAGAAGGGAGCGAAAAAAAAAGTGACAGAGAAATTTTGTCACAGGTGAAAAACAGCCCCGTGCTGATTAGACTGCGGAGGTGTGTTTGTGTGTCTGCAGTCGGGGATTAACTGCTCACCCCCATCATGAGGCCATATTGGCTATAACTGCCATTTACAGCTGGGGAGTCTGCAGGGAGACGGTTGGAAACCGAATGTGTGGTGCTCCTAATTGGCTAAAGGCTGGGGGAGTTTGAGGGATTGCGGGATTTGGGTGCTGAAGGATAGAGGCTCCGCTGGTGGCTGTCTAAAAAATTGTTTCTGTCGACCAAAAACCAAAAGCAGCCACACAGCTGGAACTGTGCCAGGCTACCCCGAGTCCCCGAGCCAGAGATGTGGCTCGTATTTAAAGTATGCATTTATGTATGTATTCAGGTAGCGACTTGATTTAACTGTATTTACCGGTGACTGTGCAGACACAGTGTGAGTCCTCTTGTCTAAGAGGCATCTGGGGCAGGTGAGGGTACAGGTGGGTCTCAGACCTCAATATCCATGGTTGGCACTCATCAAAATACTGTACAGTAGAGTATCAACCACAAACTGCCTGATCTGGTCTTTTTACATCGTCTTTACACGCGCTTTGATCAGAAACCAGTTTGACCATTTTAAAGGTTCCTGTGGGGCTACTTGTAATTAGACAAGATTAAACTTGTGAGAGCCTGTCTATTGTAGGTGGTACTTGTGCTGAAACTCAGGGGTCAAACCAGCACAGAGCATTTCGAATTATGCTCTAATTAGGCCCTAGGTAAGAGCACATTGTCACAGCAATTTTTATGAATCTCCAAGACGTCCAAAAAACAAACACCTTGTTGTGAGCTTCCTGACAGTGCCTTTTATATCCAATGGAAGAACTGTCTAAAGTCTAGGAAGAGTTTTTTTCTTTTTTTTTAATCTAAAAACCTAAAAATCGATGAATATGGTTTTCTCTGGATGGTATCATTAGGCAGGCTGCAAAAGGAGAACTCGCACAGTAAAAAAAAAAAAATGTTCTCACTAACCTGTAGTGTTGCGGTTAGTTAGGTGTTGAATATAGGTTTTTAGTTTTGTTTGGCCGGGTTGGTTGTATAAGACTTCATTCTCTGAGGTCTCTGTCTGCACCTCAAAACAATGGAGGTGAATTTGTGGTTGTTGGTGGTACTTTTGAGAACTTTTCACAGAGTAAAAATTTCCTTTTACATTGTGTGAGGTGTGTGGAAAATACTGAATTAAAGAGATATTATTCACAAACCCCCCCCCCAAAAACTATTCACTTTCATTGTTTTTAGTGGAAGAAATCACTGAGATGGACATCAAAACAATATTTTCATTACAGTTTCATCTGCCAAATATTTTCTTGATTAACTTCTCTGCTTAAGAAATATGGAGAAAAATGTAAAACCTGTCCAACACAATTTCCCAAAGCTGAAGGTGATGTTTTCAGATTGCTTATATAATAGTCCAAAACCCAAATATATTCACTTTACTATTATATAAGACAAACAAAAGCAGCAAAATCATCTTTTTTCTGCTTTGAAAAGAGCTCAAACACTCTTTTTTTTCTAATTTGGGTGAACTAACCCTTCAGACTTGCCTGAACTACATGGCATGGGTCCATAAGAGAAGGGAAGTGACGAGAGGAATCCAGTTAACCTGCAGCCTCCGAGCACAGGGCCGCTGTGACACCTGCACTATACAGTAGGCTCTCCGGCTGACTCTCACCTCATGTGACAGCGGAGAGACTTCGTGTTTCTGAAAATCAGTCATGTGCTCCGAGGAGGGACAAGAGGGGAGAAAGGACAGAGGGGCTGGAGCGGGCCAGAGGAGGGAGAGAGCCTGCTGCAGAGGGCCGAGGGATTTCTGCCAGTTGTGTTGACACTTAACTGGGCGAGAAGTCAATGGAGACAAGCACGGAGGGTAAGCTTTGACATGTCTGTGGCTTAGGGGAAAGTTAGCTCTCAGACACACTCCAGCGCTGTCGGGACAGACGGGAGAGTGAGTCAGCGGCGCGGCCCGCAGTTGAGTGGAAGAGGAGGAGGGAACACGTGAGGAGGAGCTGTCGGCGGCGGCCGGGGACGCTGGCGGTCCCAATGACAACCTGGCTCAGGTGTGTGCTGTGACCTGTTCATAATCTCACATGGGCACAAAAAAAAAGAAAAAAAACAGGGGGAGCACGCGGACTGCTCAGACGCAAACAACCACGCGATGAATCTTTTTATGCCCCAGCGAGCTCAGAATGACGTTTGATTACAGCACAGATCTAACAAACACTTCTGGCAAGACGTGTGCGATATTCAGGAGAACTTTGTTGTGATGAAGACGTCGGGGACGTGCGGGATATTTTACAGTGCATCAATAAACTTTATTATGCGAAATGACAATTATAGTAAATATAAGAAGGTAGTAAATGTTGAATTGTAAACTTCACTCGAAATCCCCAAAATATGTTGCCTATAAAATATTTATTACTGCATTTAACTGCACTGATCTGCAGCTGATGTCGTTACAGCCAACATGAATATTTTCCATTAGTGCCTAATCGCAAACTTCAAATTTCTTTCGAATAATTTATGAATCCATCAATTGCCAGAGAATAATAGGCCGTCACTCACTGTCACTCATAGATGCCAGTCTTGCCGATGTACAGTACATGCTGGGCTCTACAGCACATAAACATTTATATGTGTTTGAGCATCTGCCCGTACGCATTTGCATGCACACAAAGTCCCTGCACAGACCGCACATGAGGTGGTTTGCAGCGGCGGTCTGTGAAGTAGAAACAATGTGTTTTCATAACCTCTCTAAACCAGTGGCTGTGCTCAAGACACCGGAATCTATTTTTTTCTCCCCCATTTGCACATGGCCCAGTTCAAAAAAGCAATGCAAATCCAACGCAGTCTGAATCCCTCCTTTCTTTCCGCGCGCCACAGTGAAATCTGCAAAGGGATACATTGATTCTAGGAGACAGACAACCTCAGGTATGTGCACGCAGTCGAAAGCAGCGGGGGGAAGAAACGAACAGGAAAGAGAAAAAAAAAAACAAAACGAGAGACCACATCTCTCCTGCAGACAAATTATGTAACAGACAGACTATGGTATCCAGACCTGGGGAGTCAAACCTGAAAGTCGTTTCAGGCAGGACGACTGCTGAGCGAGTGGATCATGATGTAACGTGATGAATCTCCGAGGAGACACGGAGTAAAGGATGTTGGGGAGTGTGTGTGGGGGGGAGGGCTGCCGTTTTTCAGGCGGCAACCTGTACCGGAGCGGGGATGCGTGACAAACACGGCGCACACGCTTGCCTCCATGTCTACAAATGAGTCCATATGCAAATCTTACGAATGTATCAGAGTATTCTTTTTGGTTTTTTTTTCCTAGAGGTCAATACGACAATGGACCCGCAGATATCATCGGCTACGGTCGCTTCACGGCTGCATCCCTCGCACGATGCAAACACGCGCACCTTTCCTCGTGTCGCATCCACGGAGCACAGGAGGGCAGACAGAAAACCCTCGCCCCCCGATTCGCTCCGAACCTTGGACCTTTCCAATAATCATACCCAGACGAGCGCTCGACACCCAGGATGATCACAGCTCTAATCCCCGTACTCATGTGGGGTAAAGCTACCAATTGTTGCTGTAGAGTAATTGCTCTGCATAGTAATTATCCTCCATAAACACTGTTGCTACATGCCCCCCTGAAGAACCAGCTGTAATTATTTCCTTTGAAAGGGAATTTTTCATTGCCTTAAATTAAACCACTTAGCGGATGGTAACTTTTAAGGTTTCGCAGTTGTGTAATGAGGGGATATTCTTGTTAAATGGAGCCTCGGCAGGCTTTCCTTTGAAAGGGTGGCATCGGTTTGAAAGAATGCGGGAGAGGAGGAGAAAGATAGAGAGAGAGAAAGAGAGATAGAGATTACGGGGAGGGGGTGGGAGGATGGGAGGGATGGCTGTAGGCAAAGAAGTGGAAAGTTTATCGTCATCTCAAGGTTACGTTGCATCCTATCGTACCTGTGAAGCTTCACTGACCACACTGCTCTTCATGGGCTATAAACAACAAACTAACAATTGCCTGCTGGCCACGCGCATGCACGCACGCACGCACGCACACACACACACACACACACACACACACACACACACACACACACACACACACACCTGTATTTACACACTAATTCCTCCCTCTAATGTGTGCTGCAGCAAATCTCCGCGGTGGCAGCAGGACGCATTCTGACACCTCTATATAAATTATGAAAGCATAGGCCAAATCAGGCATTACTCTCTGTCTAGCGCTAACAAAAGCACACGGAGGCCACCTTCAAGCGATCCAATGGTGAATTAAAAAGCGAGGATAAATCAAGCTGTCAAAGATTTTGCATCGACCTGCAAACTGCCAGATTAAAACGGTCCCTGTGCCCACAAAGGCTTTTTGCCGGTCGTCTCTAGACAGCTCTGCCACCTACACTCGGCAGCGCCTGAGCGGACCACGCGACCCACAGCCCCTCCACCTAAAGGAAGGGAACGCCACCCAAAATCAATTAGGGCTGAATTGTGCTGTTTGAGGACGGTTATTTATCTCCACCAATATCCACGAGGAAAGACCATAAGGGGTTTTGGAGGACAATGATTAATTTAATCAAGTGTGAGTGAACTTTCTCCAAAAATCATGCCGCTCCGACAGATAATCCGCTTTCCCTGAAACGTTTCCAACAGGATTAGGCCCCGAGGGAAGTCTGGATGCATTTTACACAGGAGAAAGAGAGGGAAAGAGAGAAAGCGAGAGAGAGAGAGAGAGCGAGAGCGAGAGAGAAGGAAGAAATGGAAAATAGATGAAAGAGAGAGGGAGATACAGAGAGAGCGACAGACTGATAGAGATGGAGAGGGATACGAGGAGATAGAAGGAGAACAAGATACAGGAGGGTTATGATTTCCTTTAATCATCCCACCAGGGGAGATATAGTGAAAAATAAACTCAAAATACATTAGTATCAAGACAGAGTAGTTTCAGTTTGTAAGGGCTCACTGCAGAGATAGAGTGAAAGAGACAGAGCAGGGACAAGGGTTGGATGGACGTTGACAGAAAACAAGAAATTCCAGCTCGAGCTTTAAAGCCTGTGGTGTGTGATGAAGGTCATGAGGTCATAATCTGGGTGCGGTGGTGAATAAGTGACGCCATTTCCTCCTCCATAATCTCCCAGCCCTGACTGGACCTGTTGGAGCGGCTGACTTTCCCACAGCAGAAGCTCCTTGGATCAGACGGGGTCAGACACATGACAGACACCGAGGGCTTTACGGCTGCCGCTCTGGAAAATGCGCCTTAAATGCTGTTTTGTGTTTCGGTGTAGGAGTTTTCGTGTCCCATGAGCTTATACAAACATTTTCAAAATGCTTGTTGGATTAAAGAATAATGCTTCGCAGTCTGAAAACGAGGCATATCTATTCCTGAAATTCCTGAAAAGCTGACATTTTAAAAATGCAACTTTTTCATGTCACAGCAACATTATGTTCCGGTGCCCAGAAGCTACATGAAAAGAGAGAAAATGAAGCCATACTATTAAGACGCATTCAAAAATCCACAACAGTAGGCAAATCCCATGGAGTGCTTATAGAGTGGAGTGCTACATGATCTTTGGGATAAAAGGAGCATAACTCAGAGGTGTGGATCCAAGTTGAAATAGAGAGCGAGTGGAGCCGAGCTGAGCCACCTTTCATGGCAGCCTCGGCAGCGTCTCGCACAGCACAGGGTGTTCTGACTGCTCCCAACAAGAAGCTGAGGAAGTTTACCGATTGTGAGATTTTTTGAATTGACATGCAAGCTCAAGAGCCTCTCATGGCTCACGCAGCCCTCCGTAGTTCACCTCTGGCCTGATAATTCAACTTCCTATTTAAAATCTCTGTTGTGCCAAGCTGAGGGTTACGACTGCCAATGGGGCGGCGCTGAGCCGCACTGAAAGCTGTAGCCTTTGATTAAGCTCCTCTATTCCAAGCCTAATGCCCTGGCCTTGAATTATTCACTGAGTTGGTGAAGAGGGGCTGTGCATGCTACAAGCTTGCTAAGTGTGTTAGCCTAAAAAAACATAATGCAATAAAGCTCATCCATGCATAATGGATGGAAGACTGTGGCTGGGTGCTCTCTGTCGTGGGAAGACAGAATTAGAGAGAGGGGATCAGAGGGAGGCGGCTCAACGCCGACGTTGCCAAATCGCCGTCCTCCCATGCCAGGGCACTCTCCGGCCACCACCCCCTCCTCTTCCATCAACCGCTTTCTGTCCATCCAGCAGAGCTTTAGCACAGCTTCTTTCAATTTCAGGGGAAATGACAAGTGGAGGACATCACTACACAACGTATTAGAAAGTCAACAAGGGTCACAGAGGAGTGAATGCAGCTCGGGGGAAGATTACGTCGAGGTTTTCTTTTTTTTTTCTTTTATTTCTTTGATATACTTGGGTTCTTCAGCCACGTTAAGCCGGGCCATAATGAATTTTTGCTGGTTCTAATTAATTCTAATACACTATGATAATGATCTCTGCATCACACGATTGCATGCGGTGTATTGTGCAATCAACACCGCTCTGGTTTTAGCATGCCAGCGCGGCTCCCCCTCCCCGCAATTAAAGGAGCTGATTGTCCCTGGGGTGCTGCGTGTCATACAGGCTCATTTATCACTACCCGGTGTGGCATCGCTTTAAAAGTCCAATTCACACCTTCAGAATCTATCATACTCACTGTGAAGGCTTCGCGGGGCCTGAAATATTCAAGGTTACACAGTCACAGTCAGTCATGTGTCTCTCCGCCTCAGCCTCCATATTGGTATTTTGGGCGTGTGGGATGCGAGAACATTTTCGCTACTCATATGACTAATCAAACTTTGAATCCCGACTCTTCCTGGTTCACTTCGCTGAACGTCAGACGGCTGCAAATCTCAAAAAACCCAGACTGGCAAAACTCCACGCAGACCAGACCTGTTCCAAAAAACTCATCTCGAGGTTTTGCTTTCAACCACCAGCGGATAGCGAAGACCGGGCAGGAGGACGACGAGGCGCGGCGTAGAATTCGCTTGTTGTCTTGCTGGTTTCATTTAGCTTAGTGAACTCACACCGCGCTGCGATCTGCCAACCGAGGCCGGAGGAGTGTGTGATTTGCATCTTGTTGAGCTTGTGAGGAGGCAGCGTGTGGTGTTAATAAGCCAAAAGAGGCAGAATGCTACACAGTATGCTCGTCACATACTTTATTTTACTAAAAAATAACCCCTAAAGTTCGCCTCTACTTACATCTTTAGTGCAGATGTAGCTGCTGTTCGACAGCATGCTGCAGAGACCGGCTCATGGACGTTGGCACATTTTCTGAATTCCACTATACGGACAGCGTGTTACAAGTGTCCTTCAGCAGGACACTTAACTCTCTCAAGCTCATTCTCATGAAGCTCCAGATAAAGACGCAAAATGTGTTAAATTAAAACGTGAATGCCCTCTTTTCGGCCAATTTCCTACAAAAAAAATAAGCGTTCAGAAAGCGAGAAGCCAGTTTGTCTGAGTCAAAAGCGGTCGCCGCTTCCAGCCTGAAGGTCGGCTCGGAAAAGGGAATAGAGGTTTCCATGCGCACAGATACAGTGTGTAAATAAACTGCTAAAACCAAGCAGAGTGCTGTTAAGCATGCATAAGCCCTTTGAATTAGTCTTCCTGATCTGCCTTGGATGACAGCCGCTCGCGCGGGCTGAATGCGATATGAGAGCGTATCGCCACAACACAGGCTGTTCCCTTATGTCAACTCTTCCTCTCCTCGCACAAACCCACCCCCCCCTTCCTCCCCTCCCAACTTTGGCATTGTTCACTCACCACTCCACCCAAACGCAGACATGGAGAGGACGCCGTCGCCGGGCTTAAAACGGCGAGCGTCGTTCGTTCGGGATGGGGTGACATCCCCGCTCTCCTTCCCATGTTTGTCTTCAAATGGTGCACCGGCAAATTTCCTCTGAGACGCTTCGGAGCTGTTGGCCGTTCTTGTTCACCGCCCGGCAGCATGTAAACGGCTTCAGGATTCATTAGACATCGCGTCCCATAAACCAGACCTCTGTCTTTTTACAGTTGACTTAGCATTGATGGTGCAGCATTGAAAACATCCAGTAAACCCCCTTATAAATATAAAACAGAAAGGGCAAAGTGGAAGTAAATGCTGAACACGTGTGCTAAAATCAAGCATCCTGTGTTTTCGTCAGGCTTATAAATAAAACAGATTATTGGCACTTGAACTTACCCCGCGGCGGTCCCGACGACCAACAACAGACAAGAGTACAATAAAACCGAATGAGTCAGTGCCCCCGAGTGGAGACAGGGTGCTTCGGTGGATTGAAGCGTCTCCCGGGGGGGGGGACAAAAGGGGACAAGAGCGGGGAGTAGGAGAACAGACCGGCTGAGTTCAGAGCAAAAGACCACCCGCGTTTTGCCCCACTGTGGTGCTGATGCTGGTCGACAGATGGGGTTGCCACGGTGCCCGATGTGTGTCACCGACACTTGCGGGCGTGTGGTATTGTAGGCTGGTACGTGACGCCGGTCGGTCTACAGCTTCGGGGGCCCAAAAACAGTC
>JBCAUF010000061.1:25611391-25623745 GCA_038406115.1 Haemulon aurolineatum | reverse complement strand
ACACAGACACATACCTTAGCACAGCTCCCTGTAGCAATTCAGGAGTGTGTGTGTGTGTGTGTGTGTGTGTGTGTGTGAGTGAGAGAGAGGGACCGAGTACAATGCATGTGTGTACACTATATTTGCGTCTCCATGCATTTGCCTGTGCAAGGGCTAGATGGGCAAAAGAGGAGAACAGAGCCAAATAAAAAAGGATGATGGCAAAAGAGGAGAAGAAGAGGGGAAATGGGGAGAGAGGGCACTTGGAGCAGAAATGCTTCAGTGCCTCTGCAGCCTGCCACCTCGTATCACGGAGCATCCGCTGACAGATGAATGCAGGAGAGCCCAATAATAGAAAAGCCTGGGCATAAATGCCCCGGATGAAGGGGTGGAGCTTCTGCACGCGAGCTGATATGTAAGGATGGCAGGGGCGGGGGGGTAGTCAGGGGTCAGCCGTCTCAAACGCCGGTGACCGAGAAAAAACCTGTATGAGGCCTGATCTATCTCAGCAAGACGGGTTAACTTTTTTGGTTTCACAGAGCACGCTTCAACACTGTTACCATGGAAACTTGTACCCTGGGTCTATTTTATTATCCAAGGTGGCTAATTTTACCCGAGTAGCCTGTTTCCGTTACTGTGCTTGTGCTTTGTTTCTAAATGTGTTGCTGATGCAGATAAGAAAATCTGATGTGAGAGCAGCTGACAAGGCCACATTACAAAAATGTGTTTGACCTGGCACGACTTTCAGAAGACGCCATTATGTGCTCTATTAAATCATGAGAACAAGAACATCAATATCTAGATATCTGTTTATGTAACGGATGGGACACCAAACGGGCCTAGCAGGCACAAGGTTTTAAAGACTGTTATTTCACTTTCATTCCTTAATAAATTCATTTATTGAATTACCTTCACTTTGCTCGTAAGCCTGATCCAGGTCCTTTCAAACGTATCTGATAATAACACATATCTGTCTATTAGTGAGTTATGTAATGGACCAATCCAGGTGTTGCAGTGGTGAAACATTTGTCGGACACTAACATAACCTCTTATATTACATTGCAAACAGAGGAATTTGTCGTCTGTCCCAACCGGCTCTGCAGAATAAAATCTACGACAAAAAGGGTTCCCTTCCTCGAACACATCCCAGGTTTTAAAGAAAGGAAGGACATTTTACTGAAAAGTGTCACAGCTGCACAGTAAGTTAGTAAGCCTTCTTAAATCTGTTTGATAGGCAGCTCTTCTCTAAAGTTGCCCAGTGACAAGTTAACAGTCTGGCATTGTGTGAATCCTTGAGATCAAACAAACACGGTGAGTGTAGCATTATCAAAGCCAGTGCTTTAAACATTTTGAAAGCTGCACTGTCCACACGCATGTTTGCTTGCTAGCGGCCATCGTCTCTACTGGCACATGCACATCTTCAAATCAGTGTAAAAATGTGTGATCACTGGCAGGAATGGACAGTGTGTCACAGTCTAGATGTGCGTCCTCGTGCATGAGACAAACAGAAAGACGACTCATTCATAACACACCGCTCCATAGCACTACTAGTGGTCAGAAACTCAACAGCATACTATACGTACATATTATTGCCATATTATTGTGATATAGGAGACATTACTGCTGCTTACTGTTATTAAATTTTACCATTAATCTGTAATTGTGGCTTCTGGCAAAAGTAAATTGTGTTCAGCAAACGTTAACCAGCCCTGCTTTAGGAAAAGATAACCCTCATAACAGGTTTCCTTGTTGCTATTGTGTCATATTCTGCATAACATCCTATAGATCTCCTCCTGTATGCCTCTCTCCATCTCTCCCATGAACAAAAATAGTGAGGCTGTGGCGTCGTTTTCAACCAGTAAACAGCACTTTTCACTTCCGATTAATGAAAGAAAAAGAAAAATGTCAAGATGCAAGAGTTCTCCGAACAATATAGCTCTTCCTTCGACGAATCCTTGAACATGTTTGAGCCCAGGCGCACTACAATCCCTCAAAGGTTTTGGTATTGGAAACACTGGAATATGGGTTTATATTCCAAGAAATGCCGTCTGCAGAATTTATATGTTTGATCTAAGATATCAGAGCGTAGTCTAGGTATAAATTATACATGTGTGCAGGTACTCTCCTCCCTGCTTTCTGGGATTTTTTTTTCTCCGTTCCCCACTTTCATCTGACAAAATAGGTTAAAAAAGAAAAGAAAAAAAAGTAGTGCAATGTTGCGTGGGGCAGGGTGGGGTTAGCGTTTCAGGGAGAGCTGACGTAAATTGAATGCAGGTAGGGGTAATAGGCTGCTGGGATTCTTCCCATGTCTGTGTAAAGCCATTATAATAGGCGTCAGAGTGAAAGGAGCGATAAGAGGGCATTGGCTGCCGCTGGAAAATGAAATCCAGCTCTATCGCAGCTACAATTGCTTTTCAGACATAAACTGGAAAACCTCACAGTGTGAAATCCACTACCATAATATGACTGTAGAATTTGCACATCCCCTGAATGGCCCTCCAAACATATCAAAATTATGTTGTTTTGGGATACTATATTGTTTGGGGGCTTTTAACACGTTTATATTTGAGAGGAATATGAAGCGGCAGGGATTTAAACCTGTTGTGGGAGGGTGCAGTTCAAATCTGAAGCCGGGGAACATCACTGGTGTGGCTGGGTGGATCTGAATACCAATGCCTTAATCACTGGCTTTACAAAACAGGATGATTCAACCCATTCTGCGCACAAAGGCAGGCAGGGCCCTGTAGTGGCAGTTCGCGTCTCTCCACACCTGTGGTTCAGACACGTTATGGAATTCAACGACAGAGATAAACGGTCAAAAAAAAAGAAACAAATCCAGTCTATTTGTCCACACCTGCTCCTCTGTCTTGCCCATCTAATAAGGTGTTTCCTCAAAGAACCGCACCAATTACTGACATGAAGAGATCAGACATAAATCCTGTGAAAACACTGAAGGTGCAGACAGCGGCTGATGTTTCCGTCGCCCGCCGCATACATACAAATGTGCGGACGTGTCCGCTCACATATGAACGTTAGAATTGACAAATGACCCGGGGCTATGTGTGTCCTCAGTGTTGCAAGTCATATGCAGTGTCAGGTTGGACCTCATGTCCTGGAGGGGAGATGAAAAGTAATGTGATCACTCATCCATGTCCAGGTCAACAACATGCTTAAAATGTCTGAATTTGTAAAAAGCTATGTTCGTCAAAGCCTACATATTTCCAAAAGAACGTATGAAAATATACTCCACTTCATACACACAGCACATATTTTATGTGTGTATATTTAGAACACTTGGAATTGTAACATCAAGTTACAGCGGCATTAACGTACTTTTTTCCGGGACACTTTCAAAATAATGTGTCATCCACCGATTGTTCTCATTCTGCGGTCAAGTTAGTAATAATAAACAATCAACGTCTGGCTAGACTTTCAAAATAAAGCTTGCTGATAAACATTTCAGGCGATGGTTTAGGAAAAGATCATAGTTTGGGTTAGAAGAACTACTTCCTCGAAACAATCTTGACTACTGCTTTCGCCCGGGAGAGAAACCCTGCTGTGTTTGACCCATCCATCCACTCCAACCTCCCTATGTGGACTTTGTTGCTCTTTACTCCATGTTTGTCCTTATTCGTTTAAAAGCCGTGCTCCGTTTCACACAAAAAAGGAAAATTTGTGTTCATGTACACAAATCTATCTCTCACATTTTGTGACAATTTTTGTGACTAACCCTAACCGCAGCGATACAGTTGGGGTTTAATTAGCGCCTGATTAACTGTTAATATTGCAACTAGAACCATAAAAGAGAGGGAATCAGTAAGAAAAAAGGTTGAAAAATGGTAGCCAACTGGAGAGAAGCCAACAGACGGACAACTCATTGTGTTTTAAAAGTCAAATACAAAGTCTAGCAGAACAAATGGTGCGGAAAACAAAACAAAAGCACAGAGTGGTTTTTACAATATGAAATGAAAATATGGCTAAATTTAATTTGAGTTGGACTTGAAGAACCCATTCAGTGGAGGCTATCCCTCAGTACCTTATCCCTTCTTAATCCTCTTTAAAATCCTAGAACTGCAAAAGAAAAAAAAACTGCTTCCACTTACAATGCTAATGTTTCAAACTGTGAAGTGATCCGCAGGTACGACTTTCTAATCAGCTCCTTCAGTTCAGACTGCAAAATACTTAAAGAGATTTCTCCCTGCTTTATCAAGAACTAGCCGCTTTGTTGCTGGTGACAAATCTTTGCAGATGAAAATGCTTTATGTGCAGATGATTTTTTTCCCCCTCAGGAGCTGGACCGTGAAATTAATTTAAAAGAGTTTTTTTTTTCTTTCCATTTTAAAGGTCAGCAGCGTAATCCATATATCTACCCTTATCCCGGGTGAGACAGATAAATAGAAAGCAAGCAGAAACCATGCATGTCCAGAGTTGCCACTGGTTCCACTGGTTTCCATCAAAAAGCTTTCTTCCCATTGACGTGCAGCCACAGGAATTCCATGCATACCGCAGAGGTGTGTTTGGCCCGCTGACAGCATGTAAGCCTTACCCTCCGCGTCAGCCTGACAAGCACTCGTGTCGTCCTCTAGTCCCATAATCCCGAGCTCCTCTCTGGCCTGTCAATAAGCCTGTCACAGTGAGCAACGTCCCTGTCAGGGAAACCGATGTCTGGCTGAATGGGTGAATGGACAGAGGGATGGATGGATGGATGGATGGATGGATAAGTGGATATATTCGTCTGTGCTCCTCCGTTAGGCCCCTCCAGTGCAACGGCAATCCAGTCTATTTACACAGATCAATTTTTGTTTCTATGTGCCAGAGTAACAAAATTGGTTTGGTACGTGGCTGTGAGCCTGGGACATTGTGTGAGAGAGCCTGCCAAATGGACTATTTTCCGAGGCTGCATTGTTCTTTCAATTTTGCATCCTTTTACTGTTAATACAATCCAAAACTTCAAACGGTTGAGGTCTTTCCAGGGCATCTGACTCACAAATAGAGAAATCTGTGATGCTGGACCATAAATGGGATTTTTATCAAGAAAAAAAATATATAATTTTTTTCTTTTTGCCCTCACAAATCCTTCCATAAGTTAAGTGTTTTGTTTGGTAGAGTAGTTTTTGTTGCCTTAGAAGTTTCCAAATGAAAAAAAAAATAAATTACTTGAAGTCGGTCTTGAAGTGGACATTTGCATCCCTTGATACAGTCATGCAAATTGCATATGTACGCGAGTTAGAGATTCTATAATTAATTTTGTCTACGGAGACACGGACAACAATGATGCAATTTTAAGCACATTCATAAGAACACCACTGTCAGACAATAGACGGCGGGATTCCTCAAGCACGGCTGCTGCTGTGTTTTGAGGAGCGGGAAAACAATATGAGCTTTCCAACTCATTCTTTTGTGTTAATTGGATATCATATGAAGTGTAAAATACAATAGAGAGAAGAGTCCGTAATTCTTGCTTCACCAGCATGCAAGATTATATTTCCCTTAATTTAATAATGTGCAAAAATGTATCCCCATAAGTGATTCTATGCATTATTGAAAATGACAGCACCAAACAAGGAAAAGATGGCTATGAACCTCCATTTCATAATATCGAAGACGGAGCTAAAAATGTCATTCCCATCACCTTTTTTCATTCCATATTTCAAATTATCTTGTAGAAGCGCTCTCTCTCTCTCTCTCTCTCTCTCTCTCTCTCTCTCTCCCTCGGCCTCCATATTAGACTATCCACTGAAACCTTTTCTGTTTTATTAACTGTTCAAATGTCAAGTGGCAGACAGCCACAATCACATTCACCATAATAAAATTAATATTGCTAATGTCAGCCTTTGATGCTGATTTCAAAGTAAAAACACCTATCATCCTACCCGAATTACCTGGAAATAAAAGTCAGCTTGATAGATACCGCCTTTTTTACCGACTCCCACCTTCATCTCGTCCAACGCGCACATGCGAGTGTGTCTTTTCGCATTTGTTTGGAGTTACGCTCATGTGTGGGTGAACGCCAATGGCAGCGCTGCTCAGCCAGGTATAAAAACAGCCATCCAGACAGACTGGGGCTCGGGGTCAGAGTCAGCCATGTCAAAACACAAACTGGCTGAGTCTGTAATGAATCAGAGGAGAGATCATGATGCCACACTGCATCATCCGGCCTGGAGCAACCAAAGCACAGCCCCAGCCCCTGCATGAAAACTAACAAATCTGTTGAGATGATAGATGACTGTGTTTTCACAAAGTCAAGCTTTCACAAGAGAAGCATAAAAATGTCCAAATTTTGGATCTTTTGATCTTTCACCGAGTGGTTTAAAAATAATGGGGAGGTAATTGTTGCACATTTTTGTTGCATTGCGTTTGATTTTTGTTTATTCATTTAGGAAAAGAGAAAACAGTCATGATTACAGCCTTCAAACAAATGTGTAGACCTTAAAGTTCAGTGATTATTGTCATGAAAAGCAAATTTCTCAAACAGAAATGCCAAAAGAGTGATTGGCTCCAGCTTGTTTTCTAGTTTTCTTAATTTTCTGTAATAGTAAACTGACAAAGGACAAAAACAAGCAATTTGAGGATGTTACCTTGGATTGAAGGAATATGTGATCGAAACCTTTTCCTATTTCATGTAAACTAATTGGTAATCAATTAATGAAGGAAAAAAATAGAAAAACTAATTATTAATTGCAGTCCATAAAACGTTCAGACACCTGGTGCTCTGTAAACACTTAATATCAGTTTATAAAGTACGTTCCTTTGTTGGCTTTAGAAGTGAGTTTAGAAATGAATACAGTAGTTATCTGTACCAGCTTAACTTCCCACTGAATTCCTCTGCAACACAACAGGCCTCGACTTGTGCAGAAGACATGAGGACAAACACAAGAAAAGAAACTTGGGGGGGGGAGTCAACAGATCTGTATCAAAATTTTAGAGGTAAAACCGCAATCTGTGAACGCATCACTGACATTGCGTATGAAATTGCACAGACACAGACATGAGTGCAACAGAGCAGAGAACAGCGAGTCCTTGAACAATGGAGGAAAAGTTGACGGAGGGGAGCGCGCGCGATTGTTAAATTTTATTGGCCACTTTGCAGCTCAGACAGGATAAAAGCCTGTCAGCAGCACCTGCTCATGTGAGCACACAGAGATGCTTTAATTCAGAGGCCGGTGATGTTGACGTGGATCGTTTGCACCCACACTGAATGCCTACACACAGGAGAGGCAGCCATTTTATATTTAGCACAAGCTATATATAAAATTCATACAGCATGAACTACATTTTATATTTAGTGGAAGCTATATGATCTCAAGTCGAGAATCAAAGCAGCTGTATTCCAGTGTGGGAAACAAATCTTCAAAGCCCTCGCATATTGTAAGCACACAAAAGCGTAGCAGCGGCAATCTGGTGTCTGACTGGATTTTAATTGATGGCTGTCTCTCTTTTAATCCGCACTATGGAAACTTTTTCAAAGGCTCGTTGTAGGGTGTTTGCCTCAGAAACAAACTTTTATGTCACTTTCTTTCATGTTGAGTAAAATTGTTGGGAGCAGTCACGTTGGGGACAAATAAACACTGTTGTCTTTTTTCTTTAAACCTGTTTTACTTGATTATGGGAATTTGTTTGCATCAGCACAGATCCTTTAGATGTCAGCCGTTGTTTATCGTGGCGCTTTGAGATACTATTTTTTTAAAATTGCGAATACCTGACTCATCATTGTACCTTGCACACTGAGGCCGGGCTGCTTCTCTGGACATGCGAAGGCTTAGTCACTGCTATATCATTATTTATAAAGGCCACTTTAGGAAAGCTTCCTTCATATTTATGAGTCTGAATTAGTCAGAAATGTGGAGCTCCAGATAGCCTGAGTACCAGGATTTATTGTTGATGACAGTCTTTAAAGCTTAAACACAGTCAGAAAGCTTCCACGATCCCCAACTAGAGAAACCAACAGAAACGGTTTGCTTTTAACGCAGTTTCATCATCATCTGTAACTCTCTTTCCGTCAATACTCTGAGCTTTATGTAATACATTTAATATTCTTTATATTTGTTGTTTATCTGTTCCTGTTTTGTCAGCGCTCCAGTGCTCCTGCCATGCTGTTAACTTTATGTAAGAAGGAATTTCAGTCACCTCAAGTTTAACTGAACCATTTCATAAAGGGCTTTTTTTTCTTTCAAATCACTCAAATGAAGAAAAAAAAAATCGAACAAAGAAGGTTCATCGTCATCATGAACAAATAAAGAATGAATGTTTTATACATAAGAAATGAACCGCAGTTTAACACTGCACTTTAAATAGACTGCAGGGATTGACCTCAGCCCTGAAAACTGCAATCACAAAAGGAAGAAATCGGTTTCATCACAGTGGGGTTGTACAAATTCACTTTTTATGGAGTAGCACCGGTGGAGTTTTCAAGCACAAGAACAACATCCTGGGAAGAAATATGGCTTAACAGCAACACAGCTCCTCAAATCACTACCTAAATTAACAGCATGAAAGCAGGCATCATAATGCGCATCACATAACAAAAGAAAAACACGCTAATCCATTAGTAGAAATTAATTCAAAATTAATATCAATGCAAATGAACTGCACATTGCTAGCAGGAGCATAAGACCAGAAATTAGCAGAGAGCAATGACATGGCCCTCAAGATGTGTGAGGGAGCAATAAAACAGCCGGATACCAACCTCGTAACTTACTGATATTGCCAAACACACAACCGCCGACTGAACAAAGCCAAGACATCGGCTCACATTATGTATATTAGTAGGCGCAGCAAATCTTTTTAATTTGATGAAGTGAAGCTGTAATTCCCGGCATCTGCGCTCTCAAGGGAATGAACCCTTTGGGAGGAGATGCTGTGGTTCCAGGCTGCCAACAGCAGGACAGGAGACTCACTGCTATCAGATTTACTGTAAGTGCAAGTTTGAGGATGAAACACATTTTAAAAAAAGACTAAAAAAAATTATCCCGAAGACATGATTTGACTGTTGGCAGGCAAATTTACTAATGAAATGCTACACGAGCAGCAGCAGTAGCAGCAGGTGTTCTGGGATTACAGCAGAGTTGGACCAGAGTGGGCAGAGCGTTGTTCGCTTTTTAATGGACTGTTGGATGTTGCAGCTACGGTAAACCAGCACAAGAGTGAGGAGAAACATGACCATTGCCCCTTTTTGACTTAATTTTTTCATGACAGGCAGAAAATGTGTTTATGAATGCATAAACACATTTTCTACCTCTCTGCTGCAGTAATCAGATAGTTATCTCTTAAATATGTACTTTAGATTTTTACATTTCGAACTAAAATTTAACATAATTAGCCCGAGCTCTGCTCCCTCCACCACGTGTCCTGTACGTCAATCCCCTGCAATTCTGACAGCGAGCTCCTCCAGCACCAGCTGCCACCACTCAACTCCGGTTTTGCAACTCTCACAAACTGCAGCGAGGACATCTTTTCGGGTGTGGGTGGGGCGAGAGGGGCTAAAAAAGCGGAACGAACGTGATGTTAATCAGCATGAGCCACTCTGCTTCTTGATTTTGTTTGGCTTAATTAATCAATGGTGAAATGTGCGCTATATGCATTCTAATACACACACACACACTTCCTGCTTCACCCTCTGATGGATCGTATATGAATTACATCTCACATTTAAAATATAGACAAACCCCACCGCATGAGTCGACTGTGGGAAATCTGGTTCAGTAATGCCAAGTAAACTTTAGGACTTGATCACATATTTGGACGAGGAACGCACACACAGGCTGCTGCGCGGGGCGAACTGCTGCAGAGCCGTTTCACTATATGGCGCGCTGATAGTACCATTAATATAATGCAGTGGAGTGCTATCACATGCCCTCCTCTTCCTGAACACCACCACTGTATATTACACAACAGCGCCAACCACAGCTGTGAACAACCTCGGCTCGTCCATCTGTCCGTTCTCCCGATGCCCTCTCCTCATCAGTCGGGACGACTGTGTGAAGCCGTCTGTAATCAGATTAAGCAGTGACTGGGTGACTGGGGCTTCTGCATCCACCCATCATCCCATCCCACTGCTAGCAACATCTGCGTCATGTGGAGAACCATGTGCATGCTGCGAAAGAGACAGATTAATGTGCTTGTGTGTGTGTGTGTGTGTGTACACAGGAGACCGCGGGCATTGAAGCTCTCCATTTATAGTACGCTAACAGGTCCTGTGTCGTTGTCAACACCCTGAGTTGTCTGTGTCACCTACAGAATTAAGACCGAGGCTCCATACGCCTTGAACGCACACACTAGGGTTGTCAAAAGTATCGATATTCAATAAAGTATCGATACTAAATCGTTGTATCTGGATACAATACTCATTTTCAAAAGTATCGAATAATAATAATAATAAATTCAGTAGTTCAATTACTCAAATTTAGGGACTATATGATTTATAAATGACAGTGATTCCCATCACCTAACTGTAGATAGTAAACAGTTGACAAGTTGTTTTTAGATATCTTGTTCACCTGTCTTAAAATATAAGGGATACTGGAGCTTGGTTGGTCTGGCGAGACGGCTCGCATCTAGCGACGGAAAATTTCCCTTATTTTCAAATCCAAAACTTGACAGGTATGGGCTAGCGCCGCCGCAGGAGGGCCAAATCAACCGGTTCTGTTGTTACATGTTGCATTTTTCATTTTAATAAAGATACTTCGGTTAAATTTTGGGGTCTTTGTTTTTATCCTTGTGGTATCGAAAATGGCATCGAGTATCAAATATTTTCCTGTGTATCGGTATCGAGTTGAAAATTTTAGTATCGTGACAACCCTAGCACACACACACACACACACACACACACTCTCAGACAGACACACTTCAAACCTTGTGTGATACATCCAACTGTGCTGCAACAAGAAACCTTCTGTCTTCGGCAATGTGTGGTCTATTTAGTCATCACGAAATTATACAGCGGCAAAAACAAATACTTTGTGATGATAAGAAAACAAGGGGAGATTACATTGAATGAAAGGCTGCGACGTAAACAGTGTTATTACATGGGAGGCTTAGACACGACATCGCATTCCTGCGTGAGGAAAAGGCAAATATCACCAAATGCTGTTTACACTGGAAATTACAAAAAATATCCTATTTTATCAGCCAGTCTGACCCAGAGGGGGGAGAACAGAGACTAGAAGAGAAGAGGAGAGTAGAGTATGGTCATCTAGATTCCCTTTGTAGATTTAGCAGGGCCTCCATGCCATCTCCCCTGCTTCAGTGCCATTCATCAATGTGTCATCTCTGAATCAGAATCTAACAGGTCTAATCTACCGGCCTCACTTTCCGGGGCAGTATGTTACAGAGGGAGCGGCGCAAAGTCAAAGTCGAGCAGAACGCACTTAGATTATCTCCCTCTTGACAGAGAAACACGGGCGAGGGCGCATCCTGACGATTAGGTTGCGCCGAGATAACCCCCCCCGCCTCTCGCTGTGTGCAGCCGACGTGTGCGCTCCTCACCTGGTTAAGGGGCTCCCGCGGCCCCCGCTCAGACCCCGCCTGCCACGGCCTGGCCTGATCCATCCCGCCTCAGCCCCCCTAATGTCTCATTGGCATTCAGTCACACGCCCGCAGCGAGCGGCGAATGGAAGGCTTGGCGCTGGCTCACCGCTATTAAGATTCTACAAAGCCAGCCGTTCCCCTGCCGCCACAAGCACACAGCGAATCGCACAGCCAAGGAATAATAAAAGAGCCGGGGAGGGGGGTGGGGGGGGTGAGCGTAACAGCTGGGCCAGCCTGGTCGCCCAAGCCAAGACGCGGAGACAGGCAAAAGATTTTGGTGTAAAAATCTGAAAGCTCTGCGATTCATAAAGTTTATGAGGGCAGCGGCCCGCTTCGCTGTTCACGCCGCAGCATCGGCTAATGAAAATTATATACTTCAAGTGGCCAAATCGCCAGCGCAAACGCATAATCACGCTGGCCCCCGGCCCCCGCCCCCCCTTCGGTCCCCACCCTCCGTCATCCGCAGTGCCACACCGTGACCGCTTCACGATGAGCCGTATTACTGGCAAGCCTCCCATCACGAACCGCAGAGAGGCAGCACCCCAAGCGGCCCCGTGTGGCCCCTGCCTGTTTATGTCTGCCTATCAACACCCACCCCCACCCCCTCCACCCAGAATCCTAAGCTGCCTGCTAATCACCCTTTGAAAGAGCAGACTAATCAAAACTCTGAGGAGCGAGACGGCAGCAAAAGGAAAATAAGTAAATAAATAGAAAAAATCACACAAGGGACAAACACTCATATTTTCAGATTGTGGCTTTATCACATTTTTCGGGGGGATTTTTAGCTCCTGTTATGATCCTATTTGGACGATTACATATTTAGGGGGCTCTGCGGTTTCCGGGGGATAA
>JBCAUF010000061.1:25544929-25556956 GCA_038406115.1 Haemulon aurolineatum | reverse complement strand
GACTCTTGGGTTTTGTGCAGTATGTGTGTTGCGGGAACAGGCCCTGACTTGCATCAAAATGTCTTGTTTCCGTTGGTCCCAGGAGTGCCCCTCCCAGCTCCAAGTTCTTCTCCGTGAAGTGCACCGCCAATGTTCAGTACAGCATCAGCCCCCCGCCCCAGGAGACGTCCCACCTCTCTCCCATCCCTCTCAGTGGAAACTCGGTGCTTCTCATCAGCATGAGCCGCGCCAGTGAGCATGAAAATGATAGCAAGGTAAAGTAGGACAGGAGTGTGTGACGCTGATGCCGCTGAGCAGTGCGTCATCTTTTCTGCATGTTGCATAGGGTGTCAGTTAATTATAGATGAGAAAAAAAACACTCAGCAGCATGATTCAACTTCATATGAAAACTTTGCCATGATTTGTCAGCATTCAGATGAAATACATAATTGCCAGGAGGGTTTCACAATTTCCCTGAAACAGTGTGACCTCTGGACTCAATTGAAGTCAGTGAAGTCATTTTATTTATTTTATATTCAGCTTTTTATTTATTTATTTTTTTTAGCAGAAATATATCAAATTCAGCCTCTGTGCAGCATTTGTACTCTTTGCTTCTTAAATGCTTTATCACTGTTCAAATAACCAGATGAGATTTCACACTCAACAGAGCTCAAGTGCTTTTTGCTTTGCATCGTGCAGTGCAGCTCATAATTTTCACGTTTGCTTCTCTAAGATTATACAATTGTCGTATGCCATCTTGTACATACAAATGACACATGCCTTTGTTTCATAAGCTGTCAATCCAGTACTATGGGGAGAAGAGAGAGGTGTTGGGGAGAGCACTCCTGCACCTGACAGCTGTTGGTAAGTTAAAGTGTACAGCATGCATTTTACTTAACAGTTCTAACAGCAGGGCGTTAGTGGTGTGTTTAGAGACACATTGAAATCCAAACATGACTCATATTTATACCAGAGAGGTCTATATTTGGGTATCAACATCGTTTACATCCGAAGTATTTTGAAAACAATAGATGTTCTGTGATGGGAACCGCTATCTAGAATATTTTATCCATGCAAAGGCATTTTGTGATAAACAAAATGTGTGTGCCACGCAGAGATCTCTCTGGATGTAGATGCTGACAGAGATGGTGTTGTGGAGAAGAACAGCCCTAATAAGGTGAGCTCAGATGTGGCAGGTTTAGATGGCAGTGCAAAGTCTGACGAATGCTTTCTCTGCTTTCCACTTTCCTGACAAACAATGACATGCCAATTCTTAGAAATTGAACAGGCCTCTATTTTTGGAATTAACTCAGCACTGCATATTAATCATTTTGAAGTGTTCCTGCTTCCTATTTAGATTGTGTAACTTGTCGCGCTGTCTGTTGTGTGAAAGATCCTTTCTCTGTACATGTTAAACTTCTCATCATCATCTGATTTTTTTTTCTTACCGTCAATGTCTTGGTTAAACAAAATTTTTGTCTGTACATTCTGTTTCTGTTTCAGCAGTTTGATGTGTGGAAGTAAAAACGCTCAAGTCAAAGTCTGAGCGGTTTCACAAAGCCTGTTTTACCTTTAGATTTTCCTGTGAACGGTGAATAAAATTCATTCATGTCTGGTTTGTCACAAACTTTGTTAGGCATCCTGGGAATGGGGTCCCAATGGACATGGAGCCATTCTACTAGTCAACTGCGACTCAGAGCGGTCGTACGCAAAGAAACCAGACCTCGAGAAGGACTTTGTCTCCAAAGTGTCAGGTAAAATAAAACTTACGCTTCTTGTTCACTGTTGAACGTTCTCTTTCACCCTCTTTCTTCCCTCTGTACCGTTAACTTCCTCATAACAGTTTAGGCCACCTATATTTGCTTTTGCTGACTCAGACGTGATATGGTTAATAAGTCTGATAAAGCAACAGAACAAGAGGCCTCTGTGTGAGTGTAGAGGCCAGCTTGATAAAGAAGGTTTCTCAAATTACTTTGTAGAAGACAAACCAGCAGAGCTAGAACCGTTCTTATTCATGATTTGTGCTAGTCTGTTTACCTGTAGTTGTTATGAATATTACCCAACATTGGAGTTGTCAAAAGTATCAATGGTATTGAAAGTAAAGAAGCAGTACAACAAACAAAATCTAGAATCTGATTTTCAGCCCAAGGCTGCACAGATATGAACATTATAACAAATGTTTTGGTATGCGCACTGTGTGCAGGTGGTTAGGAAAATAAATATCTGCAAATGCACAGATCTGAAGGACATGTCTCTCATGGTGCTACGGACCAAAGGCCCTGCCAAGCTCCCGGAGGGCTACAAGCTCACCCTGCACATCTCTCAGGGCGACGCAGAGAGTGCCAGAGTCTTTAGGACCAGATCTCCTGATGTGGAGGCCAATAGCCTGCGTGAGTAAAGATGAGGGGTGAGAAAGCCCCAGAACGGCTGATGTAACATAAGTGTAATTTAGCACCCTGTTATCTTGAAGCCTTTTTTTAAAAAAACTATTATTTGTACTTTTTTCCAATTAAGCACCTCAGTATTTGAACCTTGTTAATGTTGTTCTTACTACAGCAGAGAAACTCCTCCTTAAGTACTTTGTGAAGGACTATCCGCTGGTTCTGAGCAGTGAGGTCCTGTCCGAGGAAGTGCCTTACCTTGGGGGTGAATCGGAGCTGAAGCTTTATGTGGAGGGTCTCAGGTTTCCTGACAAAGACTTCGATGGGCTCATCAGCATCAACCTCAGTCTGCTGGAGCCCATCAATACAGTAAGACCTGCCACATGTTGACAATATTTATTCTCCCCTACCAGGAGTTCATCATGGTCTTTAATCATCCTCTGGACTGTGTATTTTATGTAAAACAATCAGTTATAAAATTGTAAAAAAAACAAAAAAAAAAAACAACATAGCCTCGCTAAATAACTTGACTCATGGTCCACAGTCCACTTACTTAGTTTTTTCAGCACTTTCAACCACATCTCCCTCCCAACAAGGCTAGTAGGTATAGCTTGAGATAATTTTTTTTTTTTTTGCCAAACTACTATTTGATCAAGTGTGAACCTTTAATGTATCAACCTTTAATGTACGACTGATAGCTAAACAGAACTTGATATAGTTGTGACTTGAGTCGAGGTGAACTTTTTTACTGAAAATGTTTTATTTGGTCCCACGACATGACAAACAGGCCTGAAGAGAGCAGAGCTAACGCCACTCAGCAGCCTCTCCCCTGTTTCCACAGTATCTCCCTGAGACGCCCATTTTCACAGACAAAGTCGTGTTCAGAGTGGCGCCATGGATCATGACACCCAACACCCTCCAACCTGTAGAGGTCTTTGTCTGCAGGTAAGAGCAGATGAATTAATAATAAAGATGACTGTGGCAATAGATGTGTCAGCAGGATGCTACAGTGTTACACATTCCCCTCAATTTAACTCATGCTACCAAGGAAATTTTATTTGTTTGCTTGATTTATCCAAAAGAATTTGGACAACAATGTTGGATATTGGTAGAGTATAAAGATTAAAAAAAGACTATTTTGCATTTTGAAGTGAAAAAAATTTGAAATATTGTTTGGTTGAATCTCCACGTCTGTCTGTGTTCACCTTCTCAGCACAGATGATAACTACCAGTTTCTGAAAGGAATGAAGAACCTTGTTCAAAAGAGCGGACATAAGCTGAGGGTTTGCCATGAGTATGTGAACAGAGGAGATCGCTGGATGCAGGTAAGAAATCAAAAAGTGTCACATTTCATGTACAATTCAGCTTTGCCTGTCACAAGTAATGGTTTGACGCTTGCTTCTCACTTCTGTACCATTTATGGGAAGTGTGTCTGTGGCAGGGTGGCTGGACGTTGTGTAAGAAAATTCAGTGCGTTTTTTTCGGAGAACAAACCTGAGTTGCTCTTCATCAGCTACAGTAAAAGAGTCATAGGTTTCATCATCGCTTCACTGGAACAGGAAGAATGAAAGAAAAAAAAGTAACACAAAGGAGTTTTTGAAAGAAGGTAGACAAGCCAGAAAAAAGTCATACTGGAAACGCTGTAATAACAGGAGCAATCACGTCAACCACGAAAGACAGAAGAGAAAGAAAAAAAGGAAATTCAGCTATACAGTCATGCCGAAAAGAATCACAATTAGAAGTTTATTGTTCTTATTTTCTAATAAGAACTTTAGATAAGATATTGTAGGATAACTCACATCCTGAAAATTCACTGTTTTTCAGGATGAGCTGGAGTTTGGCTACATTGACTCACCCCATCACCGGTTTCCAGTTGTTCTGGATTCCCCTCGAGATGGAAAACTCCTGGACTTCCCATACCAGGAACTACTGGTGAGGGACGGACTCAGCCTTTCTCTTTGCAGGTGTTTGCCGATGGAAAATGATCTTTGCGGGAAATTCCTGATAGTGGCCTGATTTTGTATCTACACACACAAGTGATTGTTCAAAGCAAAGTATTTTCATGCGATTCAACCCCCTCCCCGTGCTCAGGGCCCCGACTTTGGCTATGTGACGAGGGTGGCCGAGAGAAAAGACGTGAGCAGCCTGGACTCCTTCGGTAATCTGGAGGTCAGTCCTCCCGTCACCTTGAACGGGAGAAACTACCCCCTGGGCAGAATCCTCATTGGAGTGGCCTTCCCAACGTGAGTGTGCAACAGGTCCAGAGATGAGTCCCTGACTTGTGCAGAACATGATGAATGGTTATGACCATTCATCATGCAGCACGACATGAACTCACATCTCTCTCTCTCTCTTGAAGGGCGACGAAAGGACGGAACATGACCAAAGTGGTTCAGGACTTCTTGTGGGCTCAGAAGGTGCAGGAGCCCGTTGCCTTATTTTCTGACTGGCTCCTCGTTGGCCACATAGATGAATTCATGACTTTTGTTCCTGCACCCGACAGAAAGGTAAATATTCCCTGTTGAACACGAACCACCTTAACCGCTGAACTGAAATATCAAACGAATTAGAAGACAGGAAGCCGCCAGCTGCTGCAGGTTGATACTGACGTGCTGTTACTTTATGTACATTGTGGGATTGTATAAGCTCTCAGGATAAGAGGTAGCCAGTGTTATCTTTGTCCCTTGTGTTCCTTTGCACAGGGCTTCCGGCTGCTGCTGGCCAGCCCCGACGCAGGCTACAAAATATTCAGAGGCTTACAGCGCGATGGACACGGACAAGCCAAACTGTTTGACGGTAGGCTCGTCTTAAACAATTTTATCTGTGAGGAAAATCTACTGGAATCCACCAAACTCATCGTGCGATTTTTAACACTCACTCTGTGAAACACTTCCAAAAAAAAAGGTCTGAAAGATGAAGAACCGGTTACAGTGGATGAGATACTTAATGACACCAGTCTCCAAGCTGAAAATAACTACGTGCAGGTGAGTGAGATTACAGTGTTGGACTCGAGCCTTTCTGGATGATGAAAGATTAGTTCAATCAGCGAAGAACTAAAACACAAAATTTGGCTTTCTTGCCGGGGATGTGCTGTAATCTCCACTTTGTGGCTAAAGGTATGTGGAGAGCCTTTAATATGCTGCTCTAACAGCCTCCGCTCTGTGGGAAGGCTTTCCACGGGATTTTTGAAACCTGGCTGCGGGGATTTGCTTCCATTCAGCTACCGGAGCGTTAGTGAGCGCGGGCACCGATGTTGGTTGATAAGGCCTGGCACGCTGTCAGCATTTGAGTTCATCCCAAAGGTGTCGGATGTGGGAAAGGTCAGGGTGATGCGGCGTTAGGATTTCCGCCTCATTGCAACCAAGGGGCTAAACCTAAAACACGACAAACAGCCCCAGATCATTATTCCTCCTCCACCTGAACGTCACAGTTGGCCCCAAGCATTAAGGCAGCACTGCTCTCCAGGCGCCCAGCCATTGAAGACACAAATATTAAAATAATTCATCACTTCAGACAACACGTTTCGTCTGCTCTTGCACTTGATGGCCATGTTGTATGGGCTTATGTAACTTACGCATTTTTGCTCATACATGCACTTCACTATAATAACACTCATAATTTGCCGGGGCAAATTTTGCAGGGCAGACATTTGACGAATTAACTCACTGGAAAGTTGTTGTACTTTTTGTTTTCCAGCAAGAGTATCCTCGACTCAGGCTGTCCAGAGTTTTGTTACATTGTTTTTAGAGCTTATTTTGTGCAAAAATATTTGTGGGGCTGTTTTTTTTGCTACTCTAATAAGACACAGAGCAGTGTTACACAATCTGGTGAGCAAAAGTAAGTTTTAAAACTTGTACAGTGCATTGGATGATGTCTTTTTTTTTACCGCCTGCCAGAGCTGCATCGACTGGAACAGAGATGTACTGAAGAGAGAGCTGGGCCTGGATGATGAGGACATCATCGACCTGCCAATTCTCTTTAAGTTGGTGATGGAGGATGAGGACTGCACAGAGTACAGAGCAGTGGCTTACTACCCTGACATGGTGCGTTCGGACACACTCAGCTGTGATCATTCGAGAGTTAGAAATGAGATGTAAGTAAATGGAAGAGCTGATGGCACGGCTGTCTCATGTGTTTCCAGGTGAACATGATCGTCTTGGGGAAAAACCTCGGCATCCCGAAGCCCTTTGGCCCCAAGGTGAATGGCCGCTGTGCCCTGGAGGCCGAGATGTGCTCCCTGATGGAGGGCCTGGGCCTCAGCTGCACATTCATCGACGACTTTGCCTCCTACCACAAACTGCTGGGAGAGGTGCACTGTGGCTCCAACGTCCGCAGAGAACCGTTTGACTTCAAGTGGTGGAACCTGGAGATGTGAATGAAACCGGAACAGCGGACGGAGAAGGATTATTTTTCCAAAATACTCCATCTTTTGAGAAAACAGTAGTAACTTGGGTTAGCTTTAGGTTGGAAGGGATATTTTTCTTCACTGCTCTAAAATCATGAATCTCTTAAAGTAACATTGCAGAGTTTATCGACCTTAAAATAATGTTTCCAGACTCGTTACCATGGTAGAAAAATAGTTAATAGGATGAATGGGGTCGCCTCGGCTGAAACCGCACTCTGCAACTTCCCTGCACGGGTACGAATCTAGCCCCTCCCCCCTCTGTGTAGAGCCGTGGAGTGCGACCTGCACATGCTACTTTACCTGGTCGGTGAACATGTTTCCAAAAGAGGCCTCGGGATTCGCCGGGAAATTCACATGTACCGGTAGGTCTTGAGTTTCCCCGGAGGTGCTCATGCCGCAACAGTATTTACGACAGTTGTAACAGACGATTGTGCCTCTCAACCAGATGGTGGAAGCACTGAGCTGAAACTCCGCAATGTTTCTTTAATTTTCTCCGCAATCATTTTCAAATATGTGCCACTTCTTTCCAAATAACATATGCTTAATTTTCATACACAAGCACTTGCTCAAGAATTTGTTAAGGGGTTTGGTCTATCGTATGCATCTTCATCTTTATTAAACATTTTTGTTGGCTTTATTTACAAAAAGGATGAAAAGCAATATTTACAAACAAGTGTTTTGAACAAGGGCTGAAGCAGACTGTTGACAAAAACGGAAATACAAGAAGTACAATCATTTGAATCGAGCACAAAGAGGATTTGCTCCCAATCTTGTTGTGGTTCGGACCGGCTGTTGGCATACAGTGCAAGCACAATTAAGATGAATGGTACCACACAGTGATGTGCTATAGTAATACAGAGCCACAAGAGGGCGTACTTCATCTACTCAAGCATCTCCAAAGTCCAGAGGAAAATCATTTGAAATCATATTTTGACATGAATCAATTGAAAAGCCTGTAATACACAAATGTGTAATTATGACAGAAAATCTCTCTTTATATTTTTTCTATGCCATTATTCCTGTAGAGTCAAATGCAAAATGTTACTACTTTCAGTGATTTGTCGTCATAAACAGCTTGATGAATACAGTATATAGGCTGTTTTGCCTTTGGTCCAGTGTCTTAAACCTTTTGCACTTTCACAAACTATAAATGCTTCAGTCACATCACTGAAATAAAACAACTCAGCTCAAACTGTGTCAGCTCTTTCTTTCATAACAAACTGAAGACGGGGAAAAAAGCTTCTCCGCTCAGGAGAGGTGAGCTGTTTCAGACTCATGTTTACTGTGGTCAGGGGCCAACACAGTATCACCATGCAGTCGAGCAGATCTGTACAAATCAATGCACATCTGCCCTGTTTTACATTCAGTTGCCCGCTGGCAACGCGGCGCCTTTTTAAATATGACCCTCCTTCAGAGCAGCTCGCGCGACACAATCATTAGAAAGGCAACTTCAAGACGAGTCACAGTGTAATTCTTATTCAGCAACAAATCGGGTTTTTCAAAAGGTCAGCATTTCGAAATAACTTCTTCGAAAATGTAGTGCCTGGGTCGTCACGTACACATATTACAAATAAAGTAAGAAACTGGCATTTGGCTCTCTATCAGCAATGTGCACTGCATCTGGAGATGATGGCTGGTTTTTTCAATAAAACACAAATCACAGGGACAACACCTCTATGTCAAGCATGGCACCAGTGTACAGAGGAGAGGTTTTTGGCAAGCAGATTTACACCATGCACAGTATTGTTGTATACACACACCTGTACACAGACATCAAATCAACAATTGGTGTGTGACAAACAGTATTTGGAGACAAAGGTCTAAAGTGTGGATTGAAGATGCGTGTTGCTGGTTGGGGCACTACAGTAATTACGGCTTTTTGCTCTAATTATAATGCATCAATAGAGTCTAGAGTTATATTAAAATGTTTCTTTTTTTCCTACAGACGTACAATTAATCTTTGAATTTAAAAACTGCAGATTGTTTTCTGCGGTGTATTCCACCTTTCACCTACCTACTGTAGGAGGAAGGTGGCTCATGCTATTACAGCCACCAACAGCAGCGTCACAGAAGTACCCTCCATCAAAAACAGGACAGATTTACCGAAGCTGTCGTAAAACACGACAAATATCCACAGCAGAACACTCAGAAGAAGAATAAATCATCAATAAAACAGAAAGAGTGGCCCGACAGCCAGCCACACACACACACCTGGTACATCAAAGTTTAACCCATGTACAATAATCACAGTGGGATGTGAGGTTGACATTAAAAAAACAAAACATTTTCCTCTCTAGTGCAACTCTTCCCTCTATAGATCCACTGCTTCACAAGCTAAACAAACACCAGTGGTTTGACGATCGGTCTCCATGTCTTTCATCACTCGTTTGGACGCAAGTTTAAAACCCTGTTCAAATCCTGACCTCTGAAAGAGGACTGGCAACATTTGAGTGTTAACCGTAAGAATCAGGTTTCAGAGCTTACTGGCCTGAAGAATGAGCGGGTGGCCAGACTTAGTCTGCCAAGACAGATGACAGTCAGCAGTGTTGCTGCTTGGGTGTGGACATCTCGTTTCCTTTGCCTTGAGCATCCAAGAAGAGGTTCCACGTGGAGCTGGAATGAGGGCGATAGCTCGATACATGTCCATGGAGCTGGGTGTCTGTCGTGACAGGCAGCAGATCCATGCCAAACATACAAAGGGAGATCTGTTGGCCTCTTTATCTGGCTTCAAACGCTGTGCCTCTTCTGCATCAGTGGCGCAGTTCACTCGTCCTTGGCTTGTTTTTGGCAAAGGATGCCTCTTATGGGAATGCTGAGACAAAGGAGAAGAAACGGGATTGACGGGTGAATGCGCGGCTAAAATTTGAAAAGACAGCAGAAACCAACTGAAGAAACGGAAGAGCATCTTTGCAGTCATACAGTCGTTAAGTAGCACAAAGATTATGCCAACATTATGTCCAACCTGAAAATGGACGTCGATGTAGTGATCACAGGAGTGTGGCTAACAGTTCTGCAAACAGACATGGAGACACAGGGTACAGTTAGTATCGAATACAACCGAAGAAAACCTGCAACAACACAAAACATCAGAGTAGGGCTTCAACTAATGATTTTCATTCGTGAATAATCTGTCTGTTCTGTCTTTAGGCACACCAGCAGTGTGGCTCTATCGACAGAAATGTGCTGTATGCCTGTTAGTCGAGCCCTTTGGTCCAGACTGAAGTATCTCAACAACTATCAGATGGATTACCATGACACCTGGTATGGATCGCTCTCTGGAGGAATTGCAGCTGCTTATCTAGTGCCATCATCTGGTCAAAATTATAATTTCCCCCTATTCTGCCTTATGACAAAATACATGAAAAACTAAGGGCATAATCCCATTAGTTAACATCAGCACTGTCACCATGGGGATGCTAAAATGCAGCTCAAGGCATTGCTGTGCCTGAGTGCAGCCTCACAGAGCATATGCACTGTTTAGTCAATAAAATGTAGAAGAAGAAAAACGACCCATCACATCATTCCCAAGGTGACGTCTTCAAAATCCATTTGAGCTGACTAGTTTGCCTTTCTCCTCCGTGAGTGACTTCAACAATTAATCAGAGGGAACATCCTCTCCGGCAACTTTGTAAAACATGGAAGTGCGACCATCTGAGTGTCACCTAGAGACAGACGCCAAGCGGTTTGTCTCACCGATGAGGGGCGCTCTGTCTTGGGCTGGCTGTCTGTCCCTTTCGGCTCCGATGTCTTTACTCCGTCCGCTCGCTGCTGCTGAGGATGAGGAGCTGCGGGGAAGGAGGCGACAGATGTGTGGCTGTCATGGTTAATAAAGTCAAGCATATAATGCTGCCAGCTGTTCTAGCCGAAAAAAGGATAAGCATGCGAGAGATTAATAGTTCAGAGTGAATCATTAGTAATAGGAAAAAAAACAAAAACAGAATGTGCAGCATAGCAGAAGTTGTGTGAGAATCGCACATAAGTTTGCACTGCTGTACTTTTCAGGCATTGCAAACTTCATTCATTTAAAAAGAGGAGTTTGCTAATTTACAAAGACGGGGCCTTCTGCTGTTGGCACCGAGCTCCACTGGTGCAGATGAGGTGAATCACTCAAGGGCGCAACCATATTAATTGCTCAGGAAGCGGAGAGTGTTATTCTTCTGTCTGCCCCATCTAGATTTTCCCCAGATACCCTGGATGCGGGAAAACAGTCGACCTTTGGTAACTTGCCTGCTTCTCACACCTTCAGGCTATCGCCGACCCAGTAATGTGAGCCCCTTCCTCCTGAACTCACCTGGAAAACTTCCATGGCTGGTGCTGCATGCGCTGTCTTCCGCCGCAGAGCCGTAACCAAACGAGTCTCTCTTGAGTGGCGTGACACAAGACACACTTTCCTGCGAGAGGGGCGAAGGAGGTTAGAGATATTTCTGTTTTTTTTTTAACCAGCGAGGACGAGAAAGATAACCACAGCTCTGCTCCGTGAAATGCATTTGCATTTCTTGTCTCTTTTTTCAGATCCAAAATGGTGCAAGAGAAAGAAATGGATAAACATAATGGTATGTATTACTATGCAATACATTTTGAGACCTGCCATTACTGGGATATGTGAAATCCATCAAACCGACTCGCGTCCTTGGTTTCAATTGTTTATGTAACAGCAAATGGCAGGTGAAAAAAAAAAGTGGACTATTTTTACCCCCACAGTAAAAGCGAGACAAATGTTAATGGAACCACAAATGTGCCAACAGCCGTGAGACGCTGCGTGCTGTTTCGGTTTTGGGGAAGTGACCTAAATGTATGCACTTTCATCACGTGCTACCACTCCGCCTGTCTCCAACCCACCAGTCCAGTGTCGTACTCCTCCTCGGCCTCGTGCTCTTCCACGACGCTGGCGAAGCTGCTGGCGTTGGAGGAGGAGCGGGAAAGGTCCTGAGCCTCGGGGATGGACGGCGCCCTGCAACACATCGCCAGACTACACACCTGGGTCACTCTGACTGCACAAACACCTGTGTCTTCTCGCGCGTCGAATTTATCAGGGCGGCGCGAGCGAAGCGTTTCCCTCCAAATGTCGAACTAATTCATCGTCTGCATTTCACAGCACCCCGGGTAGCACTTTCAAGCTACGTGACAGCGGCGTGTTTACATCTGTGCCAGGTAGCGTAATCTTTTAAGCTGTTTTTGAGTCACTGCTACCCTGCTAATTAGCTCTCTGCAGGGCCTGTTAATGCATACCAAAATTTACCATTTATTTGCCAGCATTTTTCA
>JBCAUF010000061.1:25403393-25415502 GCA_038406115.1 Haemulon aurolineatum | reverse complement strand
TCTGGCATAACATTAATTTGTATTAAAATAAATCATTCAATTAACAGCCAATCTAACAGATAGCAGATGGATATAAAGTATTCCTTTAAATGCTTTCTCTGTGAACACATGCAATCAGGTGTCCATGTCTACTAGAAAACTTTAATAATTTCCATTAATGTACACAGCTCTTTCATTAATCTGTCCTCTGTCTCTGGGGCAGTTTCACATACAAGCCCATTGGGATGTCTCTTAACTCTGATGCTCATTTGCTTTTTTCATCTCACTGCCTCTCATTTTCAGCCATTTTTCCCAAGATCCAACATCCGACATCCCAAGCGTAGCTGTATCTTGACTGAAGCCACCAGAGCACGGGGCTGTGCGACCCTCAGGGATCAAGGACTTCGACATGATTTGCGCAGCAAAGTCTTTATCGCACACAGTGATGATTGCAGTTGCTATCAGGAGGGGGATTTCGCTGCTGATAAATGCACCCTTCTTGTGAAGACACAAACTCTGCTGAAAGCGTGCAGTGCCCTCAATCCTGCCCCGCACCCTTCCTTGACTGCTGTGAAAACAAACACTGCCTCCTGCACATGCTGTTATCAAGTCTGACAAAGTTCAGCACTGTGTGTGCGGACTGACTGTGCACAGCTGGAGAAAAAAACGATGACTCAAAAATGAACTTGCAGATTTTTCAATTAGAAAACCGCAGGACATTAACCATAGCTGACATTTGCACCCAGAGCTGTCTGTTTGATGTAATGTCATGCTCCAGACTTTATTTAGTTATTTATTCATTTATTTTTGTTTAGCCCCAAGATTTTATTAAAAAGATCATTGTGGTTTTATTGGATCTTGGGTATTATTTTCAGAGTTTTGACCATTATTTTTGTCAGTAATGACAGAATTGCACATTGAACTTTTGGGTTAAACTTTGACTTGTGACTTTGCAGTTGGTCCGTCTCGTTGGGACTCTGTTGGGTCATCTGACTGTTATCTTTTTCTTTTCTTTTTTATTTTTTTTGTATATTTCATTATAGAGCCATAAGGCCTTGCAATGAACAGCATTTACAGTATGTACCGCTTAAGCACTCTAAAATTTCTGCTCCTTTCCCCCACTCACACAGGGAAGGCCTGCCTGCAGTCTGACAGGAGGAGAATTTGGAGTTCAGTGTCTTGCCTGAGGATACTTTGATACAAGAAGCCTGGGATCAAACCGCCGAGCCTGCTGTTAATGGACGTCCTGCTCTACCCGCGGAGCCACATTCACCTGCTTGCAGCAAAATATGTTCCACCACCATCACCGTATCCTATCTCTGTGATTCTGTCTAACAATAATAGTCTCCCATTAGGCTACACCAATAGGCACGCATTTTACTAATATAAATAATGCTGCTTCCTTCCTGAGTAATTTGATCTCTAACGCTAAAGATTTTATTTGGTGCATTTCCTAAATGAAGAGTCATCTACTTTCTGATGTGGTCCTCATTGGGGTATAAAGAACTGACTTTATAGCAGAGTAATCTTGAAGATTAAAAAGGAAAATGTCAAAGACATGCACTCTTGTGCTTATGCATAATAAATGGCATTTTGACTTACAATGACATTCACTGAGAAAATAGGTACAAGATGAATTGCTGGTATCTGATAATGAGAAATTATGCATCACAGTGAGAACACACTGCTTTGATTCTTCAGACGTCCTCATTTTGGCCCACTGTTCGAAGCTGGGCTGAATACAAATAGCTGTCACTGATGATTGTTTCATCCAGCACCAACGTTTCTGTCACCTTCTCGAAGATCCCACACTGTTTTCATTTTACCTTGACATCACCTCTATTATCTACAGTGTCTCTGCGTTTCGCCAATAAATTCTGTGGCTCTTACCACCCTGACCCGGCACCATCCCACCCATCTGAAATCATCTTGGAGGCTTGCAGTTTAAAAATTCCCAGGTCACAGTGTTGGTGGCTGAGTGCCAGAGAAAAGACAGCGCCTGAGGCAGGGAGGCGGGCAAGACGAGGACTCGGAGATGGCATAATCACCAGGGGCACCGGGGTAATGAACACCCCACAGGAGCAACAATAACAATAACAACAGGAAAGCTCAGTGCCATGACTCCAGCAGGAGGGGAGAGGAGACTTAGTGTACATGTGTCTTTTTGTCCTTGATTTAGTACCACATGTTTTCATCCAATAGCCCTATCTGTTTGTGCTCATGTGCCCAATACTCTTTGAGTATATGATGCCATGAACTACATAACTATAAAGTCCTGTTAGAGTAACACAAGGCCCGTGGAGGAAGAGTCAACCAGAAGATTATCCTCTAATAACACCAGTTATTATACGAATAACACGCAGAACTACACAGCAGCTTATCTCACAGTATGCTGTCAGTGTTTTACTTTCTCTTCCTTTGTTTCCTCTGTTGTTTTCCTCAAACAATTTTGTCACTTAATTGGCCCCTGAACAAGCTGACCAAATTCAGGATCAGAATCAGCTTTAATGGCCACCTCAGTGCTCACATGGAGGAATTGTGACTTTGGTTTTTACAGAAAGTGGCAAATATATTATTCATAATTTGTAGCTAGGTGGATGTTTTATTGACATGACAATGTATGACTGATTTAATTGATCATAAGTGATCGAACACTGTCCTTGGGCTGTAGCACCTGAGGGGAGGAGGTTGAATCAGTTGTGTGCAGGGCGTGATGAGTCAGCATTAAATCTATGCGATACAGTTCCGTTATCCCATGCTGGTCAATGGTGTAACCTACCTCGGCTCGCACCTCTATCTATCTATCTCACCCTGTCTTAGCTTAGAGAACACAAAAGTAGTTTACAAGTCTAGCGTCTGTAATCTATAATGGAAATCTGAAATCACACCAGCAATGTGAGGGTTTTAGAATGAACAACCCGTTTTGATGCTGTCTGTATAGTTTGGAAGAATTTCTACATAATAAGGCTTTTTCTTTGTCCAAGAAAACACATTTCTACACACGTCTAAATATATGTCTGTAATTTGTAGCTACTCCAGTGGTTCAGTACACTTGTGAGTGGCAGTTTTAAAAAAGAAAAGCTCCAAAAACACTGGAACCTGCTATTCCCATACTGCAACTCCATAACATCTTTGGCTCAGTCTACTCTGCCCACTAAATGCAGACATTCATCAACGACTCTCCCCTGTTGCAAACTGCAGTCAAAAGCTCGAAAGCTCCCCTCCAGCATCATGAAGGACATTATTGTGCACAACAGAATATTGGAGTTGTACTCTTAATGTACCTTTAATACGTCATGTACGTAAGTCAGTCAAATAGTCATCTACTGCAGTCATCTACTTCCTCGAGATGTGCTCATGCACAGCATGTCCAATAGGTGGCAGCAAACTCTTTTCCCATAGTCCGTCGTTCAACACACTTCTTATTATTTTCTTCACTGTCTTCCCTCACTTCAGCTCTCACAAGCTTTTCTCTACAGAAACTTCACGAGGCAATGGTGTCCGTAAGTCTGTACATAACGTATATACTGCACCTTGTGGATCACTTATGTTTATGTTTAAACGGTTAAGAAGTATCAACTAACAATTTATTGTAGGTGAATTATTTCTACGACCTTGGATTAATATATTACAAAATAAGGAGCTCAAATGAATGCATTTAATTATATATGTAATATATATTCTATTGAATCTTTTAATTAATGTCGTAGCTTTCTAGAGGGCTGAGCATAATCAGTCACTATGTCAGGTTTGGGAGCTTCAAATACACATTAAATTCAACTTGGTGTTTGTTCGTACTGTAAAATAAAAGGCACTGGTCCCTCCAGTGTGTTAATTCATCATGTAAGTCTCCCTGGTGCACTTTATTGACTGCCGGGAGAACTGGGGAGGCTATTACAGGTTTAGAAAACAGTCGGTGAAACAGAGTGACTTCGTAAGAGCCTCAAGAGAAAAGGTACAGTATGTGCACACACACACACACACACACACACACACACACAGTCACAGATGAGGCAGAGCCAAAAGCCAGCAAACCATCACAGCTTAGAGTTGCACCATTAATGCAATTTGTAAATCCTCTTCATAATGTGTAGCAGCTCAAAACCTGGATGCATTGAAGAGAATTATCATTAAGCTGCTAAGTATTATAGTTCGGGACTCGTGGAGTTGTGCCAACAATGTCCTGGTTGGAAACCAAGAGCACTGACACATTCAGCAAAGTTCAACAAAGCAGAAGTAAATGACTTGACGGGAATGTAGTGTGTTCACACTGCACAAGTGACAAAATAAATACATATTAAACACAGTCAGTTTTGAATTGTTTATGGATATTACTATTCTCCCATAATGCAGTGCACAAATAAAATGGAGCACAAATGTGGATGGTGGTGAAATGATTTCTGATTTGTGTAAAGACAAACAAAAAAGTCAAATCTGTTGCTTCCTATTTGTGAAGTTCATCTTGCAGTCACAGCTTGATGGATTATAATACATCCTATAAAGCGGTTAGAGGTGAAATATTTAGCACATTAAAGCTAGGGGAGGTAATGGTGCAAAGAAAAGTATGCGACCATTCACCACAACATGGTGGCTTTTTCAATAAAAGGTGAAACAATAGACTCAACTATATATCTGAAAAATCATATACTAAACCTTCAGGTATGTTGATTTTTTTTTGCTTATTAACTGCTAAAATTATGGCGTTTACTGTACTGTAATATGAAACTGGGACTCAGCAAATGTCATGGCAGACATCCGCAATAAACAGTAAATAACACTGCACAGCATGTCCCCACAGCACAAGATGAGACAACAGAATGATGATAAAGATGAGTGAGAGTTAACCTTTGTAAGACACAAAATGTTTGATCATCTCTGAGAAACCCTCTTGCTGCCCAACGCAAAAATCTTGGCAATTTACCTCTGGTAGGAAGCGACATGATGAGGCATTTTGCGACAAATGCTGTAACACAGGCCGAAACCCTGCAAAACAGAAAATATCCTGATATTCTGTTTCTATGATAAGACGGAGATGTCTGCCTGTAAATGGGAAACTTATATTTACCCAGTTCTCAAATTTTTGCACGAGAATTTTTCCCCGTCATGGACGTGACAGACTTGCGTTGATGTATCAAAGCTCTGGTGAAGCTTACAAGAAGTGCAGGAGGTCTGACTCCAGTGCTGCCTGACGTTACACTTCATCCTGCCTAACAGCCTGCTGTTACTGACACAAAACTTTGTTTCGCTCGTCCACCTCCCCCCTTGGCCGTTTGTTGTCCATCTTCTCTCTCACGTTGACGTTTATTTCTCCAGGGAGGCTTCGCTTGGTACACATTCCCTTGTCAGAATCAACCTGTTTGATGTTCGCTCTCCTGTGAAACCAGAGGTTTATTAGTATTGGCCGCTGAGCAGTTTCCCCCCCGGAGCAAGTGTAGGGGTCAAACGTCCCGCTCAAAGTCAAAGACAGACAGAAAGCGGCTCTTGTTCTTGTTCGACTCTTTTCTAGCTTCGCTGACGGTCCTCCTCCAAGTTTCTGCACACTTCAGAACAACACCACCCACCCGTAAAGGCTTCAGTCTCCTCTCATACACGGTGGGACTGCAGCGAGGTCAGACGAGCAGCTCCGCCGAGACGTCACCCACGTCCTGGCTCTGACTGCGCCGTAACACTGGCGCTGGAATCGACTTTTTCAGGTCAACACTCAAACTCCATCGCCTTCATCAATATTCATGTATTGATTTCATCTCGTTCTCATTTTCATCGCCAGTTAAATCTTCCTCATCCGCAGCTGCGGGCCTGTGGCTTGCGGATGCTGTGGGTTCGTACACAGAGCAGAACCTGAATGTATAAGATATCAGCTGTGGCTGCTTGATATTGATTTGCAGCCCCGTTACATAATCCACATTTCAGTTGTTTCAAATCTTAACATTTAATAGCTTTTACCTGAATTAACCCCATTTGTGCATGTGGCAATGTTTTGGACCGAGAGACGAGGCCAGACATGTGACTCTATTAATGAACCTGCAGTGAGGATATGTTTTATGAGCGAAGGATTAGAGAACAAAGAAGACAAATCAAACACCGAGGCTCCAGTGGTCACAACAATTACACATGCATGAATCCGAGGTAATCCGTGGAAATTGTGAAAATTTGCTTTTTAATAGGGGTCGTCTAACCTTGGTGTACTGCACATCTCCTCCCACCTCGGAGGCTCTTCATCCTCCCTCCCCTCCGCGCTGAAATCAATAATGGCAGGACATGAATCGACGTCACAGTTATATTTAACAGGAAACATGCCTTTGAACCGGTTGATGCTATCCGTCAGCGGGGTCGGGGGAGGAGGGGAGCTGTGGAACCTGTGCCCGTCGTCCCTCTGGAGGAGGCGTCACTGCTTTGTTGCGCCCCGGAGGCTCTGGCTGTCTCGCTATCTGGTCTGGGCTACAAACACTCATGTGCCAGGGTGTGATCAAACATATTCAAATGCCTGCCTTTGCCTGGGCCTCTCCTGTATCTCATTAGTGAGTGTATTGCTCCAGGCGACCTTGAGAAATGCTTAAAATTCACAGAAATAGACCGGGACAGAGTGAGTTTTGATTGTTTGCTCTTCACTATAAAAGTGTTTTTCTTTGCAAACATTTTAAACCTTAAAGGTCACCGATGATGGATGATTATTACTCTGATGTTTGCAGGTGTACGGCTGCTGCTCCGAGAGGGACAGAGAGCATCAGATCGATGCAGAATAAGAGAACCTGGTGCCGAGATTAAACAGATGTCTGTGAAAAGACACACGAGTGAAGTGACACTCCCGCCCTTTGCAGACAGCTGGAGGACACAAGTGAAGTGAAGCGTGTCCCCAGCGATGATGACCCTAATCCCACTCATCTCGAGGTTATTCGCGGAGGTTAACATGAACTCGTTTTCTTTTCACCGGCCTCACTCTGGGGACGAACCAAGAATAGTCATGCACCTACAGTACAGTGGTTGAATAGACCTTAATACGTAACATTTCGCCCTCTCAAAGGCCTAGCCGGCACATTAAAGCAGACTGTTGTGTAATCGGTTGAAGGGAAAAGTGAGGCCTTTTAGTTGTAGCATAAATGATAGCACAAGAGAAATTGTAGATTCAGTCTTTCTGGGACCAGACTGTATTTCTAATCACATCTGGCGAATGCTTGTGTGGGCACTGAGAAATCAATGGAGTTGAAAAAATTAAAGCTTATTTTCACCTGCTTATCATTTCCACTCACTGTCACATTTTCACTTTAATTTGAAGATTTCTCTCATTTTGGTTTATGTTCATTTCAGTCACAACTATAGGCTGTTTGGGGAGGTAACGCTTTAGTTTTTTTATTTTTTGCATTAATACTGCGTCGGTGAGCAAAGTGTGTGTTTAGTGTATATTTGCAGTTATTTTAGGTGTTGTGTTGCTCTTCTGTGTTATGCAGCCAGTTCCTCTTCCTCCTGTGTTTCATTTAGGTTCGTCGGTTTGTTTAACCAGTTCTTCAACACAGTCCGGTTTGCTTTATTATGTGTTCTTTTTTTTCTCTTTCAGAGCCCAGTTTAGTTAATAGTCACCATTTCATGTCTTTTTTTTATCTACCGTATGTCTTCCAGGCCACATGGCTTTTTGAAGTTTCCATCCACGTGTTCTTCAGCTAATGAAGACAGCTCAATACTTGACTGGAATCACACTCATGCCTCCCTAGACATCTCTATTAGTGCAATAAAGGCAGTGAGATGCATTTGAAAGCTCTCAGTAAATGGACCTTTGAGCTTTGGTTATTGTCCTACACATGATGCTTCTGAAGGTTATGGAGCCGCTACAATCAATATTTTTACATAGGCAACAGATCAAATGACTACGTGCTCTGTGAGAGGGGTTCCTGGTATGAAAACAGAGATGGATATCACTTGACTCTGCAGCTCTCCCATATCACTAAGGGGATTTTTTTAGCATCTTTCAGCTCGTTGTTTTGGTTTTACAATAGCTTTGTTGACCTTGAAATCAAAAGAGGAGTTCCTGTTGGGTGGCCTGAAACACAAAACCAACTGTTCGTTGACATTTAAATTTTAAGTGTTGTGCTGCCCCCAAGTGGCCAGAACAATCATTTATTGCCGGTTAAATTTCACCAAAGTCACAAATTGAGCCCAAACAACGTTAGGTCTGTATGCAGTTTCTTTTATTCAGCCATTGAGCCACTTAGACATGATCGTAGAACCATTCAGGACGTCATCCGTCACAATTCAAATTTCCCCAACCGAGGTTCACATTCCAACACCACGCACACAGACCTTTTATTATAACAAACATTAGAATATGCTCTGTGCACTAAAATGGAGACACTACTGAACACGGTCCTTAAATGTAAAATCTGAATTAGAATTTTTATAGCATAATTAGGCCACAACATACCTTCAGATAAAAAAATCAAAAGGGAACAAAAGAATGAAAGCTAAATGCATAGAAATGTACATCACTACAGTACTAATCATTGATTTAGCTATCAAAAAAACTTTCATAATGTTACATATTTTCTAAATTTGGAGTGTGTGAGGCTGTAGTGTGTTTTTATATTTACATTGCCTTGTGTGTTTAGACCACCAACCTGAGCCATACTTCGAGGAAATTTCAAAGGCTACAGGGTCCATTAAAAATTAAATGCCCGAGGAGGATTGTGAAAAAATATGTACATAAAATACAGTTTTGATAGTTGCAATAGACGTCAGCCTGTGCGGGGCAGTGCATCTTTTTGGTGCCATGACATGATTCTGCTGGTGAAGATATGTGAAAGCCACACGAAGGCACAGAGGGTCAAGGTCACAGCGCCATCCAGGACGGGTGAGGTGACCAATCAAGTGACAAAAGACTATAAAGATCTACTATATACAACAATTAACAACCGATTATGGAATGATTAAAATGGAATTTGACTTCTGGGTTGGATGTGGATCAAAGTCCTCATATGGACTGTGAAGATAACCGTATTTACTCACAACTGGCCTGAGTTGTGTACACGCCTGAATGTGCTCCATAAAAGACCTTAATAGATATGAACAAATGATACAATTCCACACATATCCATTTTAAAAACATCAAGTAATCCATCAGCAGTACTTCAGTCTCTCTTCAGTAACAAAGCATCCACACTGTGAGTAAAAAACAACAACAACTGAAACGGCCTCAAAGTGTTTCACTAACAAAGAAATATTGCTGTGAATAATAAAGTGCTGCTAAAAAGAGATCTTTCCTCAAACGACGTATTTAGGGAGAAGAAAGGCTCAACGGGTGATACAGCAGTCATAGACAGCGACTTGTACAGCTAGGTGAAGTAAGCCAGACTACACTGTTTATTTTCACCTGTACAGTAGAGAGAAAGAGAGAGAGAGAGAGAGAGAGAGAGAGAGAGAGAGAGAGAGAGAGAGCAAAAAATACTGAGGAATTCAGCGCACGAGGCACAAAACAAGCTTTGCACCATAACAAAATATGTCCACCTCCAAGGACACATGATGGACATTGCAGAGAGCAAGGAACACTGGGAGATTGCCCCAAGGCGGGTGACAACAAGAACTTTCAGGATAATCAAAACCTTTCAAAAGGCGGACATTCATTTTGGTCCCGATTAATTCAATTTTTTTTTTTTCTTTCTTCCTGAAGATGTTTCATAGCTGTCACAGGGGAACAGCAAAGGGATCCAGACAGCTCTCAAGTCACCCGACTTTGAAAGTCCCACAGGTAATCTCAGCTGAAAAACACTCAAAGTGAAGACCGTCCACCGACAGAAGCTTTCAGCGAGGATCTGACCTGAAACTGCTCCAAAGTGATAAGGCTGAGAGGCTGAAAGCAGAAGAGGCTTGATTTTTTTTTTTCTTTTTTAGACAGGCACTTAAACTCACAAATGTTCTGGTTTTGTGAGATAGACTTTTTTTTTTGGTTTTGTGGCTGCTGATTGTGAGCGCACACTTATCTCATGTCATGGTAAAATGGGTGGATGATTTATTTATTCAACTTCACTGCAGAGTTCAGTGCTCCGGTGCCGATCTGCGCAGGTACAGCACGGATCCATGTCGGTGTCGATTTAACAAAGCGTGCTGCTGAATAGGAATGGTGTAAAAAAAAAAAAAGTGTGAATGGTGAACAAATTTCTTTGTGTTGACTCTTTTGTCCTTGTGACTGTAAATCTCATAAAAAAGGACATTTTATCTGACAATAAAAAGAGTTAAATATCATCCAGCAGGAGTAAATAAGTAACAGAAATGAATAATACGTCTAGCAAATTTCATTAGGAAAATTTAAATCCTCACAGCAATACACTGACATAGTTGTGTAGTCAGTGACTTAAAAAGGTATAAATAATTTAATCCTTGTCAGTGGAGCATCGGGGCCTTTTTTAAGGGCAGTGCACCATCTGGTGGGGAGAGACAAAATAGAGCTGTGCAGCATCTACAGTGCTACAGTCTACAGTGATACAGCTTTACAGTATGATTGATAAAAATACGTATATTCTGCACAGTGAACTGATGTTTATAGCTGCAGCGCTCTCAAATCAGAAAATAACAAACTGACAGTAAAGCGCTGTAGAGAACAGAGCATAAGCACATACCAGTAATATATTCAGTGAAAAAAAGTTTTTTATAAAATTTTGTTTGATTGATGTCGACACTCCTTTTCCTTCTTTAAAACATCTTTAAAATATTAAAAACCTTCCCCATCTATCCTCCCCTCTCCCCTCTCCACATCCACCAGGCGACATGGTGCCCATCAAGTTTTTTTTGTTTCTTTGCGCGACATGAGAGGGGGCAACAGAGGACGTCATGTTGGAGAATCACACGGGGCTGTTCTGTGTTTGGTAATGACGCCCGAAATGTGGTGACAGTGTGAAAATTATTCTACCAATGGATCTGTCTACTTCTAGTTAGTAGACCTTTCTCGTTCCTCCTCGGTCTGAGAAAGAGTTTGTTAGGAGTTTTAAAAAAAACACAGTCACTCAGAGCTGAGAATCAGCTCCCAGGCTGTTGAGCTCCTCCGGCGAGTGCTTTTCTGCCCCGGTGGCAGCCGTCTGGCGGAAGCCTGCTGCGATCTCGTCAAACGTCCGGCCCTTGGTCTCCGGCACTTTAAAGTAGGTGAAGACGAAGAAGATGAGCAGCAGCACGGTGAACACGATGAACACGTACGCTTTGAGCAGCTCCTGTGAGGACAGATACGAGGGGAGGCTGTTGATTAGTGGAGATTTGACAGGATTCAACAATCTGACAGTGAGAATGTGAAATGGATTCATTGAAAGATGTGATTTTAAGTATCTATTCCTACCTGCATCTCATCATGATCAATTTCTTTAGTGCAGTTTGAGCTAATGATATTATATAAAAAATGACTGGCTCCTCACTCACCTGTACATACTGGAAGCCCATTCCCACGATGAAGTTGGCAGTCCAGTTGGAGAAACCAGCCACAGCGATGGCTGAAGGCCTGGGCCCCTGCGAGAACAACTCTGCCACGATGAACCAGGGGATGGGACCCGGTCCGATCTCAAAGAATGCGACAAAGGCGAAGATGGCCACGATACTCAAATATGACATCCAGCTGTACTGGTCCTACAAGAGCGGTGAGGGCAAGGAGGAGGTTAGTTACTGGTGTTTTGTCATTATTTGTTAGCATAATCGCTTGCATATCTACAAGTCTTTAAGTGAAACCCACCTGCAGAGCCAAGGCGATCGTCATTAAGACGGCAGATACGGCCATTCCCAGCAGCCCCAGCAGGTGCAGGGACCTACGTCCAGCACGTTCTACCACGAACAGCTAGACCATGAGATTAAAACGATGAGGAGTAAGGTCAGTGCAGTACTAAAAAGTGATAAATGTACGCAGCCCAACAAACTGTTGAAGGTTTTAGAAATTAAAAAGATTATAGTGTACTTACAGACACCACAGTGAAAGCCGTGTTCACCACACCGGCTCCAATGGTGGCGTAGACTGGCTGCTCAACTCCGGCTTTCTCAAAGATACTAGTGGAGTAGTAGAACACCTAAAAAAGACGGCAACCACAAAGATTCAACATGAGCGAGTTTCCCGTTTTTCTTTACAAAGCTGACGTGTGGGCATGTTCTGGATTTCTTCCTCTGTCTCTGAGGT
>JBCAUF010000061.1:25258160-25268447 GCA_038406115.1 Haemulon aurolineatum | reverse complement strand
ATCTATCTATCTATCTATCTATCTATCTATCTATCTATCTATCTATCTATCTATCTATCTATCTATCTATCTATCGACCCGTGTCAAGTCTCAATGACCTGAAGTGGCAGAGGATCTGGAACATTTTTCATCTGTAAATTCTGTCTGACCAGGAGCTTCATCTCTAATAGACTTTCATGCACATATTTTACAGTCACAAATCCAGCCCAGGCCAAAGTGGTGCCACCTCACAATGGAGAAACACTGATTTTGATGCCAAAATCATTACATTACATTGATTTTCTCCACCTTTCTGTGATATGTTTGAAGGACAATATCTCACTGGTGTCATTTACCAAACCGTAAATGCCTCAAAGTGTTTTTATTGTGCTCTTTGACTTGGATGTGTGAGGGGAAATGTGGACTCCTGGGATCTGCAGAGGTTTAAAAAAAAAAAAAAAAAAATCCGGATAGAAAATGTCGATGATACGGGAGGAATGTAGAAAAGACCTCACACACTCTGTACTATTCATGACTCCTCTCAAAGGGAGTCGACGCTGACAAAAGGGTCTCTTGTGAGGCATCCTCGCTATTCACAGGCAACCGTAGCCGTGCACAGTGTGCCTCTGCGCCCTGTGCCCTCAATCAGCCAAGTTCCTCGCATGCTCACCTCTTCCCCATGGGCAGCGCTGGTATGTGCATGACAGAAAAGATAACATCCTTCTCTCGCCAAGGAGGGCTCACACAGCCACACACTGCTTAGCTGGCAATAACAAAAGCCACATCTAATGAAGCACGTTGAATTGCACATCTAATGATCTCTATGACTGTGATGAGGATGAGGCAGTTATCCACATCTTCTGTGCCATTTTAAACAATGGAGGCTCAGGAATACAACATGTTTCAAGATAATGATGTCTTCATGGCATATTAGAGCGACTAAAATAAAACATGCATCCCCTCCTTCAGCTGGCTGGCTGCTGAGCCCCGGGCTAAAGACAGTGGTGACTCATGAACACTCTTCTCAAACAAACACATGCACACTGTGCAAGTCACAGAGAGACGGCGCGTACAGTAAACACACGCGCCGGAGTGCAATGTTTTCATGTGTGCAGAGCTTGCATCAGTGTGCGTTTGCTCCTTAAATTGTTTGCGCTCGCTGACACACGGATGCTTTTTCAGGATTCTTCCGAGCGCTTGCGACGCTCTTTTTTCGACCCGCGGTGCGTGTCCCCAGGTCCACGCAAGACATTTTTAATAACACGAAAACCACTTTTCTCGCCACTCCAGCCTATGTATCATTATCCGTCTCTGCAATTTGGTGCCCTGCAGTTCCCACTTGATCAGCTGGCATTATGGGGATGGAGGATGAGGCCACTGGGTGAAGATCCAATAAAGTTAATCAACCTAGGAAGCTATTACCTTCAGATAGGCCGCAAATAGGCAACAAAACCCCACAGCAGCCTCTCACACGTACCTCAAAATCTGCTGTACAATTCCCCGTTTGCCTGGGAATCTACAGACCTAAATGGCAGTCATATGTCTCATTCTCTGAAATCCCATAGCACTCTGTTTGGCTTGTGTTTTTCTCCTTGGAGAGTTCGAGAGGACGTTAACCCGAGAGTCACAGGCAAGAATGCTCTGATGCTAACCCTGAAGGTCATCTGTTCCCCGAGGCAGCAGGGATGCCATTCATTCAAGCTTTCATTTTCAGAGCCCCGAAATGCAGGAATTCATACTGTTCATCGCTGGATAAGCAAAAAAAAAAAAAACAAGAAATAATAACGCACTGGGGCAAGATATGCTCAGAGCACTAGATGAGAAGAGGTCATTTACAGGCCACCATATATACAGTGTATAGATTTTGAAATAACCCCAAAAGCGAATACAATACACAGGCGGCAAAAACATTATTTTGGAGATATCAGGCACAGGTGTCTCGCTTTGAAGTGTCATTCTTCAAATATTACTTCATCGTAAACGGTGTCTCAAAGTCGAGGGATGAAATAAATCACTTCAATAGAGTCAACAGCGAAACTACCTGCTGTCGGCTCAGAATAGCTAAAGATGCGGCTCCCGTCAAAGCTTTCCAACAGACACGCACACAGCTGACCCCTCAGCAGGGAAATGCGAGGGCAAGTGTGCATGGCTGAGTGAAGACGTAGCGCCAGATATCCATCATGGAGTGGGGAGCGAGACAGAGATCCTGGAGGGTAGAGATATAATCTTTTCACAGCGTCTTCCTGGGTTTAGTTTGTAATCTTGCTGGGTTATTCTGTGAATTTCCTCAAATGCCACCTTCTTCAACAGCATCTGCAACATCTGCAGGTTATGGGAAAAATCAACATGAAGGTCCTCACGGTGAAAGGCGATTCTGGCATTTCTTTGCTGGTGAAGACCGGCTCATTGGCATTTTAGGCACACTAGTGGCACGGCTCTGTTGCTGGCACTGATGGTCGGTCAGTTTTAATGCAATGTTTCATCAATTATTGAATGTACTGCTGTGAAATCTGGGACAGACATTTGTGGCTTCCAGCTGATGAATGACTTTGGTGATCGCCTCACATTTATTTTCACTGTCATGTATTCAATGAATTATCTCAACATGTTCAAGATGGATTGGCGCAACATTTTGTGCAGACATCCACCGCCCTGTGATTATGAATTCTAATGACTGCGGTCAATCCTTCCCTTTAGCGGCACCACGAGGTTCACATTCATGGTTGTGAGCGAAATGTTGACATGTTCAATATTGATAATTGAGGTGAATGCAGCATTTTCATTGTCTGGTACGTTACAAAGGAAGGAGCAACGTTGAGCCTCCTAGAGCTCCTGGAGAGGACTGATTTCTCTGACAGTTGACCGTTAGCATACTGACAGATTCTGTCAGACCAACCCAGCTAGCACCAGCCTTGACAACATGACTGACCTACACGCATACCAACAAATCGCTGCTGAATTCAGACGCCCCGTGCATTGCCCATTCAGTCAGATGACTCAGTGGAGTGGGCAGGGGGAAGGAGAGTGAAAATCGGGACAGTGAATGGTGAAAAAATGGGATGTTTTTAGTGTCTCACAGATATTTGCCTGGACTCTGGACACTCAGCATGAAACAGGGACATTCCCAGGCAGCTGGGATGTCTGGTCATCCTCTGACTTATAGGTTAAAACTAAACTAAATGTGCAATACTTCAGTTGGTTGCTATGATGGAATATTTGCAACGTGAATCACACTCCCAACAACCTCAGCAGTGTGCTTAATGGTATTTAGTGATTGAGAACACATGACTTGCTAAATGTATGTAAACATACCTATCAAATATCATTGTCAGCATTGTGAGCATTGTGAGCATTTAGCTCAAAGCAAAGCCGTAGTGCAGCATCACAGAGTAACGAGCGTGCCAGTAGTCCTGCTTAGTTGTGACTGTGATGGAGCGAAGAATAGAAATCTGATGCTGAAGGCTCGAAGTGGTTACAGCCAGCAGATGCCTTTGAACAAGATGCATTGTTGTGACAATGTAAAATAGAGAGCAATCAATCATAAGCAGGACATTGCAGCATTGTTGCCACGAATTCTCACCTTCAAAAGCTGGTTATCTGTGATGTTATTACAGCATTTGTACCGCATCCTTTTCAAAAGGGAAATATTTTTTGGTCTGGTGCGATAAGGGATTGCTCATTCTTTTCTATCACGCTGCGTGCCGTCATGTGCCACAACAACCGCTGCTGGCCACATAAGGATAAAGATCAATTTAACCGATAAATTCAGCATGCCGGAAAGATCACAATCAAAGCGCACCGTGGAATCCAACGGTAGTTCCTTCATTTGTATGTGAGACGAGAAGCGATGGCATGATGTCCTGTGCGTTCACCTGCAGTGCAGTCACGTATGCATGCATGCATGCACGCACGCACGTGTGTTTATGTGCGCACATCAGTGTGCATGTATGCATGGAGGGGTAAATGTTTGTGTTGGAAGAACAGAGGCACGCAGAGCTTCCTGTGTTGGGTTAATGCTCTCTGTGCTGCACTCAGTGAAAACAATAGGCACAGCTCCATGTTTCTGAATTTCCCATCAGGGGGGTGCTGATGACAATGGCCACTGACAGATTAAACACATTCCCTGTTTTATTGCCGTTGGCTCAGAATATGATGGTAAATAAAAGTCCAAATTTTTTTCTAAAAATCCAATAACTAACAATCCAAAGGTGCATGGGGAGAAAATAAAGCAGGGACACATTTAGATTCAAAAGGAATAAAAGTCGGCAGAAAATGCAGAGAGACACAGAGGAGAGCAGGTGGAGTGAGGACGAGAAGGCAGGTAAATAGTCAGACACAGCAAAGCCCCCACCCCCTCCTCCCCCAATCTGATGTAAGAGTGCCGGGGGAAGCGGTTTCCGAAGTTATCCAGCGAGCACATCTGATGGAGCACACTTGCCCCTTAATTAATCCATAGACAATGCTGACGGTTCACAGCCAGGTCACTTTCAATGTAACACCACCATAATAACTGCCCTTGGCGAGCTCCATATCCAGAGAGTACGGGAGATGTATGCCTTAATGATAGTAATGATATTGGCAGTCATGAATCAATCAGACATGCTCAATATATTCAGCTGAGAGTCACGAAATTTATTCTCAGTGAAGTGATACTGTAAGGCAAGCCACTTCCATTATTAGACGGCTCACACAGCACTTTAAGACAGATTAAGAACACACATTGGGAATAAAGACGTTAATCACTGTTGATATTTGAGTGGAAATCCATTTATAAAAGGCGAGTTTGCACACACTCAAGGTACAAAACACTATAGGAACATCGTCCTGCGTCACGTTGCATTCCTTGTTGCAGAAACCCTGCCTACTGTCTTTTATGAGGAGACGTTTATTGCCATGGCTAAATCTGCCCTCATCTTTAGATACACAGTGCTTAGCCAAAGGCTTTTAGCCTTTTTAACTTTTGAACATCAAAGAATTTCAGAGAGAAAGAATTCTTTCCCTCCTTAAAAATAGACTTTGCCCTTGACTCTATATTGAGAGCACATTTTTAGAAGCAATTTTACTTGTTGCTGGAGTAAAAGGCAAGATAGCACTCCAGTATTCACTCCTAGTTCTCTGTCAGGACTACCTCAGACTTAAAAGGTGACGTTACAGGAGATTTTTTTTTTTAGTTTTAACCTGGATTCAACCGGCTCATTCTTATTTTTAGAAAGAGAGAACGTTCTTATTGTTTCATGCACATGAGACACGTTATTTCTTTATCTTAGAAATCTCAGTTGGCGATAACCGCAAATGTAAAAATGAACAACTCCTCAGAGAAGCATGGCTTGACAACACGGCTGCTCTAATGGCAATAAAAAAGTCATTAAATTCTCAGAAAATGAATAAAAATGTGGCTGGGAGTGGTTGGGATTTTGTGCTTAAATATGTTCATTTAGTAGAGAGCTGACTAATTCAAATCTTTGGCCAAAGAAAGACATGAGTAAATGAAGAACAATGCCCGACAGTGAAGAGCAGTCGCTCGTACACTATGATATAGATGGATTCTGCTCATTTATGACAAGAGCTGAGTCCTTGTATTTAACACCATTATATGCATGAATGAGATGGTAACAGATGATGGGTTTTTCAATGCCACCTTGGGTGCATATTGGCTGACAGAAGGGAACAACAGAAATTTCTGTAGGGTAGATAAGAGGGGAAACACTTGATTGCAAAGACAGCTTCCCGATAAAAACAATTTGGGATACTTGCGGCAGTTTTGTGTTTCTGAGGCTGGAAAAAAGAAGTGATTTGTGCAAGTTCTTTTCTCTCCATGTGCTGGTAATCTTCCACCATCATTATGGGTAAAACTGCACATTTTGCACCTTCATTCTGGATTCATCATATTGTGTGTTCCTGTGCAAGAGCAAAGGGCTGAGCTGAAGGGTTTTAAGCCTGTTCATCATCATGCTGCACCTGATGAGAAGAAAGACAGAGAGAGAGGCTGAATGAAAGGCCCCACTTCTTCTGTAACTACATTTTGTCATTTTCAGCATTTTGACAGAGAGCAGTAACTCCCGAAGAAGCAACACTGAGAAAAAAGGGTTTCATCTTCTGAAGCAGGTTGGCAAATAATGTATAGGTTATGCCTACATTTTACATACATTTTACAACATTTTAGGCTGATTACTCTAATCAAATAGGTAGGTAGGTTACTGCACTGACCTCCGCATAAGAAAAACGTTAGAAAGAAAGGCAGTTTCAACCAAAAACATTACATTCATCTGTCATGTTTTTAGGAAAATAAACATGATTTAGGTTTATTTTTAATAGAATTATTTACCCGTCTCTTCATCTGTATAAATATTACTTATATTGAAATTAATGGAATAAATCTACTATTTATATTAATATGTAATATTTCAACATTAAAATGTCTTTTAACAACAACAGCTATCCTATATGAGTTGTGTACTCACATTATATTAAATGTTTCCAGCAATGTTCAAACCCAGAGAAATGTGTAATTTTACTCAAGTCACAGAGTGCTACATAGTACAATACAGTGCAGTATAACCTCCAGGTATACGATACATGACACATAGTGAGTTGAGAAGTCAACAGATGTGACCTGGAAGTTACAGTGCACTGTATTGTACTATTTAAACTCTGTTTACTTGAGTAAAATTTCCCCTCAAATTAACTAGGAGACCCATGTGGCAGAAACAGTGCATTTAAATACAATAAAATATTTAATTTAAAGGTAGCTTAAACATATCCTTTAGCAGAACCACACCAAATTGAACACCCTTTTCCTCCATAGTGATTGGATTTATCCACTTTGGTAATTCAGAGGGAATTACCAATATGTCCATTCATCCAAATAGATGGGGATAGTTAGGGAAAATATTAGCTTTAGCTAAAACTAGTGACTAAAGCTACATTTCCACGGAATAACATCTTCATATGGTAAAATATCACAGTCAGATTATAATCCTAATTTACTTCTGACCAAACATAGCCTAACATTTTGGCTTTTTAGGGCTCAAAACAAAATTTATTAGACTGGATTTCATAAAAGTGCATTGGCCTAGTTAATCCTTCATTTACTAAAATAATAACTGAACAAAACAAAATTGGGTCAGGACATAAGTGCAATAAGTCAAGTAAAGGTAAGTGAAAAACCTAGAATGAAGCAGGGTAAACTAGAACAACATTACATGAACACAGAGGCAGAGTTTCAATAAGAATGTTCTTGGAACAAAGTGATAAGAGAAGTGAAAAATAATCTTTGCGATGGGGAGGGAACACTCCTAAGTGGAAGACATTTGCAACTACTTTTATATGCATGTATGGACGAGAACCATATGTTTGAGGTGATGAGGACCCTGATAAAAAATTCAAGTCCTTTAGTTAGAGGTGAGGTCATATGAAAAATTCATCAAGTCGAGTTATTCCAAATTTAGAATTGGGAAAAACTAAAACAAACACGACCAGAATATAACAATCTCATTACCTTATGTGCACTTCAGTTTTTTTATCCCCTTCACACTTTAAAAATGGTCTTTCACTTTCACAGACTTGTTCATGGCGACTGCAGGATGTGGAGTTTATCAATGATAGTAAATTATGATTTTTTATTCATTTGAAATCAGTGGATTAGAATGATACTAGCAATGAATATTACACATAGTAGTGGTAGTAGTAAGTATTGAGATTTGTGACCAATTACGGCTCTTTTTAAAAAAAAAAAATACAAGAAATTTGAATGAATAAGAAACAAACTGTGGACACTGCAAACACGTATTATACCCTATCTTGTTTGGACATTAATAATTCTGTAAACAAACATTATTTAGTGGACTAAACAATCTTACCTCAAGATCCATTTAGTATCTGTTCTGGAGCTCAGTTGTATCATATGACCTTCATCGGCAGATGGATTTTGCCCAGTCATGATGAAATACTAAACTGTAGATCAAAATCACACAAAGAAAAATAACCATTGAAGCATTTTTCCTCACAAAATGCAGTTCTCCTCAGCTTAATTAGATTTATAAATATTGACTGCTGCAGGTATCATTCATCTTAATGTTGTTGCTGAATAAATGGCTCCTTTGGGCCTGCATATAACACTGACATAAGCTCAAAAATGAGTGAATAAGATACAGGCGGGTTGGGCAGTTTCGGGGAGAATTTGAGTTTTAAAATCCATTAAAAATGAAAATAGCATTCTGACATATCTGTAAACAATTTTACATCTTATTTCACACCAATATTTATAAATAGTGTCAGTTCATAGTTGTATAAATTGTTTGCCTGTCCTTTTGACTTTTGACTCCACTGTGAAGTACAAAATACTTAGGATGCAAATGCTGACAGATGAATATTTAACATGGTTATTTATAAAACATGGCAATGCACAATGCAGTGGAGCAGGTGAAGGAGAATCACTGTCAGTGTCCACAGAGCGTACAGCTGGCCGGTGGCAGGCCGCCACAGGGCAGGATAAAGACAGCTGATACTGAAGTAGGGCAACTAACGATGCTCTATGCGCTCAAAATGTTCACCCCATGGCAGCAAGTGACTAATTCTTACAGTCACATTTAGACTTAAGCTGATGGCATTGTATTATCTTGCTCAAGGACACTTTAGCAGGACGTATGCAGTGATCAAATCTTTTCATTCCGCTATGGTAAAGCCAACTAGTCCTCATATATGCTTACACTGTGCCGACAGTAAATCAATCCTGGAGGGAGAAGAAATAATAATTCCATCTTTCTTCCTGGTCACTTACAAGGCCCGCTAATCAAATTAGTCTTAATTGAATCTAATTTGATGTCATTCATTTGCTAACCAGCCAGGCGTTGCATTTCAACATCACAGTGGGAGAGAATAATTCATCTACGATCAAGACGAGAGCCTTTGATTTTAGGTGATGCAAAGCGCAACAGAAAAGTTGCGGAAAATCAGAAAAAACATGTAAAGCTGCAACGTCTACTGCTGTGTTTTGTGCAGCAGGTTAGTGAGAGATTAGATGCAAGCTTTGCTTTGTTTTCTCTGATACTGTGTTGTACTACATCTGTATCAGCCCGCAGGCCCATGGGAGCCCCTGCTGGCCAACACAACCACTGTTTGAAACAAGCAGATTCAAGAGGCTCTCCCTAAGGCCAAGGAAAATGGATATTGATCTGGAGCCATGACTAAATGGATTAAATTACAGAGTAGTGTTGGTAGCAGGGCAGCAGAGAGAACGAGACAAGAGGGAGTGGGGGAGGAGGAGGAGATAGAATCGAGATGGAGGGGGAGACAAAAGAAAGGAGGAAAAGGAGAGACAGGGGGTATTGAAAGAATCTACAGAAGTCTTTGCCTTGCAGAGCGTTTTACTTTTTTTCCTCCCCTCTCCGATTCTTGTCATCAATAGCCCACCCGGCAGCCCCGCGCAATCACACCACACTCCAAAGCATCATCCAGGTCTTTATGCAGTTATGAGCCAATTGGCTTTAGAGGAATCGGCAGTCGGGGGATTATCACTTCCCATTCAACCAAGGCTGTTGAGCGGTAAGAATGCCAACTGCATGCTGGGAGCAAAAGAAGATGCGCATCATGAATACAGAAGCCAAACGATGCTTCAGAGAGTGTAAATCTGGGCGGATCCGGGTGGTCGGCCGTGGCATTCATGCCTGTTTGGGATAAACAGTTAATCAATCAGCAGTCCTCCCGGAGCCCCTCTCCTTCATGGCCTTGCTGAGGCTTTCTGCCTCTCCTGTGAGCCCTGAGAGTTGATATTCGGGACATTCATGCGTTCACTTGTATGACAGGAATATCAAAGAGGCGAGTGTGAGCTGCAATGAAAAAATCAAGTCAATTCCAAGGCAACAAAATTCAATGAAATGTTAAATTACAAAATGCAACAGATTTCAACCAAGTTCTGTCCATAAGTTCAGCCAACTTTGAACTTCTTCCTGGTGGAGGTGTTCAGTGCCTATGCGAAGAAATCTTGAGCTGGATGGACTATACTGAATCATCTTTGTCACTGAACCAGTAGCTTTTAGAGGCGGAGATCCTCACAGGTTCACAATTCAAGAGTGCAATTGAAGTCGTTGGTTAAAAACTTACTGAAAGGCTGCAAAAAAACTAAGATGTGATCAAAGGTGGCTGCTGAGCTATCAAAGGAGAATTATGTTTATTGACACATGTGCTTGTTGGAATCGTTCCTCCTGTTCATGCTGGTCATTGACATGTCCCCTACAAACATGGAACAACAATGTAAGGCTGGAATTAGATTTTCCGTGTACCCACAATATATTGTGATTGTGCAGACTT
>JBCAUF010000061.1:25162293-25174136 GCA_038406115.1 Haemulon aurolineatum | reverse complement strand
CTTAAAAGTGGGGAAGTAACCCCGGCTCTGATGCTCACGGACGACTGCCATTTTTCTCAGTTAACGCGGGCCGCCTTCGGTCAACGTTAATACTGTCTAACATGTGGTTAATAATGTAAATATGTGAGAACAAACCGAGTGTATTGATTAAATAAAGCGTTAGTCTGTAAGTTTCTTATTCTTTGAACAATGTAGGAGGAAATATAGCCGGCATGCTAACGGGCCAGCCAGCTAGCATGCTATCACAGTGCAAGCTAGTAGTCTGTCTGTACAGCACTGTAGAGACTGATGCTCAACATGTCACCTCACGCAGATGCTGATGCCCAAGAAGAACCGCATTGCTATCTATGAGCTCCTCTTCAAGGAGGGAGTCATGGTGGCCAAGAAAGATGTCCACCTGGCCAAGCATCCCGAGCTTGCTGACAAGAATGTGCCCAACCTTCATGTGATGAAAGCGATGCAGGTGAGAGACCCAGAATCAGAAGGCTGAACACGGACTCCGATGGTCTGTGGACTTTGCATGGACGAAGTCTGACTCAAGATGTAACTTATGCATGAGTGGTTATGTTAGCAGGCTCTGTAGAGTGTAGGTGGTCAAAGTGTAGTTAGTGATGCCTCAAGGTCTAAAGAGTACTGTCATGTGGTGATGATCAGGGTAGTGTTGGTGATGTGTCTGTGCTGGATGGAGGGAAGAAAAAATAATGTAATGTGGTGTTAAGACAGATGAGTATAGGCATTCAACAGTAACTGCATGAGTAGGTCAAGTTCAGAGCATTTGCCTTACTGTAACTCAGCCATCAAGACCCAACACAAGATAACACGTGACATTGATAAATCTGAAATACTGAGCATCATCCACTCACAATATGCAAGTATTAGTATATTTCATCCTCTGGTTGTACTGCTAGCCCATTAAAAGTAGCAGAGTCCGATGCATTGTGGAGTTCTTGTGCTCCTCAACCAGTGATGTTAGAAAAACTCTAAAGTGCATTTTAAAACTTGTACAGTGTATCTCAGAGTCCTTTGAGAGCATTCACATTATTTGGATGAAAAAGGCAATCTTATTGTTCACATGGTTAGAGGAGCCTCTAAAGAATTGTGCAATACCATCAGTAACAGCTTTTACTCTGATCAGCAACATTTATTGATAAATATTTTAGCTGTCAAAGAATCTGCTGATGCTCATCAATTAAGAGTTGCGTGCCTCTTGTCTCTAGTAATTCTGACAGTTCAGACGAAGTTGTGTCATGATGGAGGTGGTTGGGGACTTTTTTTTTAATTTTAAAGGATGAGCATGGGAGAAACTAACAAAGGATACATTTCATGTAGTATTGTAATAGAGGAGTTGGTAGTACTCAGCCCAGTGTGATAACTCCATGATATGTGTGCGCGCTTCTCTTCCAGTCCTTGAAGTCCTGTGGGTATGTCAAGGAGCAATTTGCCTGGCGTCATTTCTACTGGTACCTCACCAACGAGGGTATCCAGTACCTGAGAGACTTCCTCCACCTTCCCCCCGAGATTGTGCCCGCCACCCTGCGTCGCCAGACCCGCCCTGAGACCGCAAGGCCCAGGCCCAAGGGTAAGCTCACAGATGGACAGAATATTTAATGTGGAAGTTACTGATTAAAAAGGAAAAACCCTCTGATTGGGATGTGTATTATTCAAGCAAAGTATGGACTAATGTATAGCGATCACGTGTCAAATGTGTAGTTTTTACACAAGGCATGAGTGGCTGATGTAAACCTGCTGAGTGGAGGCATTCCAGTGAGGTTAACATCACAGAGTCAAGAGACTGCAGCGATGGTTCAGAGGTCATCAACTCCAATAAGCTAATTTCCAGTTTCTTTCAGCTTGAGATGACCTTCAGTCATCAAAATATTTATACAATTAAAATAGAGAGCCACCAATGAAGTTGAATATTTCTGTGGATATGGGACTTAAAATTCACAAGCCAGATAAACATCCTCCCACATCAGTACATATCATACGCTTCAGATTTCGGTCACTTTTTGATTTTATCCATTATATTAAATCGCACGGTAGAGAAAATTAAATAAGCTCTGAAAATAGACTGCGTTCCTCTGGTCCCACTGCATAGCAGTGGCTCCATATGGCATGTGGAAGATGTGTTAATCACCACGTTTTGGATTTAAGTCAAGTTCTTGTTTACATTGCTGAATCTGATTTAAAATTGAAACAAGGTCCCACAGGATCTAGCCCCTTGTTGAGACCAGCTGATGCTTGCAAGTAATTTAGTATTTTAACATCAAATAGGAATCCTCAAGTGGATCCTCAGAAAATGATTTTCTTCAAATGGAGAAACAGATATTTGTGTGCAATAATATAACAGATTTTATTAATCTTAAAATACCAAAACTGTGAGGAGGAAAACATCAATGTTTAGAAAGCCCTCCCCATTGCTAGGAAAAAAAAGACTACATTAAATTCTTGCATATTTGAGATTACCCTTGAGTTTAATTAATGTCGGACCATATCCCCTTATTGACGAGTGTTTCCATGCTACAAAAACCAATAGAATAACTCAACATGCTGTTGGACTCGTTAATGGTTAATGGACTTCAAGCTTACATCAGCCCTGTGTTATCATCGACCCCCCTTCTGCTGATGTGAAGGCACAGGCTGGGTGGTCTGAACCTCAGATCTACTAGAATTCAACGATTTTCAGATAGCTCGTGAACGTCACTCAACCATTTTATACAAATGAACAAATAGTTTTTTTCAGAGCGATTCACCATTAACATAACAAGCTCTGTTCGTTTAAGTAAAACATACCTGATATGGAGCTAAAGTGTTTTATTCTCTCTACTGTGACCTCTCTGAAGTCCTGCTGTTGACTGTTGATCTGCCCGAGGGGGGCAGGATTGAGCTCTACAGAGGAGACGGATGAGAAAAAAAATGCCCCTTCACAACTGGTGGTGTCCTGTTTGCAGTCCTTCTCCGTTATTGACTGAAATCCCATCATCCTAACAGTCTCCGGAGGCTAAAATTGTATACCGTTATTCAGACCCCTCAGCCGTAAAGCTTTAAAACGCTTTCTCGCCATAAAGTATAATGGCTGTCCTCAACCTTTTTGGGGGGTCCTGAGCTGAATTTTCCTCCTGTTTTTATTTCTGCAGGAATGGAGGGAGAGAGGCCCGCCCGCCTCAACCGTGGGGAGGCCGACAGAGATACATACAGGCGATCTGCTGCACCCCGTAAGTATACGACTACCAGTCACCTGTATGAGCAGTTGCTTTTGTGGTGTTGGGCCAATGGTTGAAATGAGCAGCACGGTCTTAAAGTGAAGCATTTTTTCAAAGTTTCACAATAGACTGAGAGAATTATTTACCTTGAGCATCTTCCCTCTTAATGCAGTTCAATGTACCTTGTTAAAAGTCAACTTAGTGTGTTTATAAAAGCCATCTGTGAGTTTCTGGTGCAGAATGTGTTATGTGTCACGAAGCTTACGATATGAAAGCTGTTGGCTGACTTGTTGATTCATAACTTCTCCTCAGCTGGTGCAGACAAGAAAGCAGAGGCCGGTGCTGGAGCTGCCACAGAGTTCCAGTTCGTAAGTACCGCTGCCATTTTTGCACTGTTGTAAATTATTTTTCTCAAATTTCCCTTGTTGTGGGTATTTTAATTGCATTCAAGACGAGCATATTTTTGGTCTTGATTTTTTTTTTCTTGTTCCTGTTATGGTAAATGGGGAATGCTCTCTGCAGCAATTATCCAACAGGAATACCCAGCAGCCCTCCCTGAAACTGTTGTTAGCTTGTGGGTGCGGTTTTAAAATGGGTTCAATAAGGAGTGCCAGCAGGCTAGATTTAGTTTGGATAGTGCAGTTGTAAAACTTTATTTTTCTGTTGAACTAGAGTATGTTTTGACAGTCTTCTCCCTTTTGCAGAGAGGTGGCTTTGGACGCGGCAGAGGACAGCAGCCTCAGTAAATTTCGCACGCTCTTTCTGTACAATAAAGAAAATCAAAATACATGTCTGTCTCAGAATGGTTTTATTACCCGGGATCATTGGTTGATGACGAATTTAAAGGTTTGTTTCAAACACTTATGCTCAACATAAAAAAAAGATTTAAAGGTCCCATATTATACTGTTGTTTTTTTTTGCAATTTCACAGATGTCAGAGGTGTATCGCTATGGTTATGGAGTGTTTTTGCACAGAGGAGTCCTTTCGTTATGTCATGAAAGGAGCTGAATCTGAACAGCCCGTAGGAGGACCATTTTACCAGTGGTAAACATGTTCTCTCTGGTACTCATTCTGTGAGTTGGTAGGCTCGGGTAGAACCAGTTTATAAATGTAGAGACCAGAGAGAACATGTTTTTGATAATATGGGGCCTTTAAATTTATCAGTAGGCTTAGATTCTCGAGGAGAGAGGGCACAAGTCGGCATGTCGAGATCACAGTGACCTGATGTGTCCTTTAGAAAATGAAACTGATGGAGGTTAGAGAGACATGACGTAAAAAAGTCATCGTTCTTTGATCATTAATGGGGTGATGAGGGGTGGATAAGTACATGTGGTTACAAGCTTTCATCCTCCAGTCCGACTGGGTACAAGATCTAGTGAGTCACTTTAATGATGTCTCTGTTCAAGTGAGTCAGCATGAACATTATCAGAAAACTGAAGCAACCATAATTAGTATAATTTATGCCTGTGCTTCTACAATGACATGTCAAAATGTCTTTGTGAAACAGGTTAGTTGTGCCCGTGACATGGCTGAGATGAAGGTGGGTCTGATGAGATTAGATTGAGGCCACTTGAAGACCCACCACACCCTTGGTACACACAGGTTTGCTTTTTTTTTTTTTAGGGTGGGACTAAGTCACACGAATTGGCTGTTGGACATTTTCACACAACATGAAATGTGTTTGCACTGAAAACTTGAATCCATGGGTTCGCGTTCACAAAAAAGCCTGAATTTATACTAGTTTAAGTATGTTAGAAATGGTCACCAGTACTCGAAAAGTAACATGTAATCCTAACATGTTAATCCTCATAGTTTTGCATCTGAACATGATGTGAGCAAACACCAGATTCACAACTCAATTTTAGCATTAAACCTCACAAAGAGGAAGCAAAAATGGAAAACTTTGTTTTATGACTCATATCTGGAGCTGGTTCACCACAACAACATCCACAATGCATTTTAATTTTTTCCCTCTGTGAGCAGCTCCTTAATTTCCTCTTTGAATTGCCTTGTGGAGAAACAGCACACATCAATAGTGCACTCAAAAATCAAAGGGTTTTAGTCTTCATACTCTCTCTAAGTAAACTTCGACAGAATTTTAAGTATTCTCGACATTTTAAACTTGCTTAGAAACACAATGTAGTTTGTACTTAGTTTAATTTGGGGGCTTTTCGCACTGGCAACACAATAGCATCAAAAATGGAAAGGCTACCAGATTTTCAACTGGTGGTAACATTTTTACAGATGTGATGGATTGTGTTCAGCCCCATGACAGCCCTACTACTCAAAGCTTGAAAAACATAAAACTGTGTGGCGGGTAGACACGAGAATACTGGAAGTTTTTGAAAAGAGTGATGTTTGACAGCATCTGTCTTTTACACTTAACATCTCAGTATAAAACACTTCAGAGTGTTGATGGATTAAAGTGCAAACAGTATACTGAAAAGATTAGCATGTATTGTATATCAGTGTGTTGTCTGTAATGGGGACACAGCAGAGTTACGACATCTAAAACTTATATAAGTTTATACGTATATAATCTGTATAATCCTCTTTTCTGCATTCTGGCATAGCATTAGTGTTGACATGAGCACAATGACACAGGCGTGAATGTGAAATACTGGTGTTTATTTGTTGGCACATTTATATTACAATCTTCAGTCTTCTCGCACTGGTTTTATTCCACAGTCCCAAATGACAAAAGAGAGGAAAAGAAAATTCCAGTGACACATATACCTTGGAGAACACAATTACAAGTATGTAACTTCAAGGCTGAGGTCAACGGCTAGAAGTGCACGTTTAGTTTGTTATTCAACTGCAAGTATTTGGGGTAATCTTTTAATAGCTTTTTAAATCAGTTAATAATTATTTTATAATTAAGTAAGTCTTACAGTTATGAAAATGGCCACCTGGCCAATCATGCTAAAGGAACAGTATGTTACAATCCTCAGCTACAAAGTGATGTGCTTTTAAGATTTTTGCTTTGGCCACAAGATGGGGCAATACATATTTAAACATCACCTTTGGTAAATTAAAGGAAGTGAAGCTCTAATTATTCTCTCAATAATTCATCCTCTGGTTTTCCCCAAAACTCAGAGGCTTCAATTTGATATACAAACAAGCCAACCGTGATATCAGAAATCTCCAGGGAGAAAGGGGTGGATGTGTTTGCTCCATCATGACTCCACATGAGCTTCAATCTGCTCATGTGGAGACATTTACTTCATAGATTCCCTCCTGAACTCCAGCCAAGTCATGTCAGGAGCTACCTGAAATTTGAGTTAGGAGGGATTTGTAATCCTTATTGACCAAAGCCAAAGTGCGTCCTCTGGCTGTAAGGGTGCTGTGTTAGCTATATACATGACATTAGCTTGTCAATAACACAACAGATTAAAGAACGAACAGAAAAAAATATGGATAAAGAACAAGTGGTCATTAATGATTAAGTCACTGGCTGTTACTTGTGGAAATCCTCCTCACATTCATTTTGACAGTACCTGTCACCCACACCCAACCATCAAGAGTGAATGAAATCATCGCCAATTACTCTGGGATACGTTTCAATTTTCTTTTAGCCATGTACAGGTTCATCCCCTTACTATCCAATAGCACACTAAAAGGTCGAATCAACACGAAATCTCATATGAAGTGCCAGGTGGAGCATCATAAAGCAAGACTTTGGCCACCACACCTTTCTCGTACAGGGCAATAAAATGAGTCTCCAACTATTGTGGAGGAGACTTTAGACTCCTTCCACTGAAAAAACTGCTTTCATTCAGGGATTATAAAAAGGAGGCCGATATTAGGAGTCTAAAACTTGATTTGCTGGCAGAGATGTGACCCCATTAAGCAATTAGTGGGAGAAAATACCAGGAATAAAGACAGTCATCAACTGTTGTCACTGTTAAGTCTTTTTGCCTGCTTTCAAGGTTAGCCTTTGATCCACTTGTTTTCACTTTGCAATAAGATGGAAATTTACCCGAAAGGATTTTTTTAACTTTCTGAACAGGTGATTCACGACACTGGAGTTTTCTGTCTGTCAAAAGTTCAATGTGCATCTTCTATAGTGATGGACAGTAAACTCTGAGCGCCCCATTATTTTATCAAAGGAAATGGCTCCCAAAAGTCTTCGCCATTTGGTGCATGATCCAGTCCTAATCAGAGGGATCTACCCATAAACTATGATTAAACTTTCAAGCTGCTATTATCAATAATTCCACATTAACAGTATGAAAGGGGTCACTTGTTGTTATGAATCCACAGAGAGTAGGTAGCCAATCCATAGCAGACAAGAAAGCTATAAAAACAATTTAATGCTTCCTGCAGAGCATTTAGTATCTAATGTATAGCCCTCAGGAACTGGTGGAGACCAAAATGAAGAAAAAAGAAATTAGAATGGGACTTACATTTAACAGATGGATACAAACACAATGCTTATCCGTCCGTGCAAATCCGCTATATAAACTTAAAAAAATCAAACACACAATAAGTCAATATTGTGTTTACAGCTTGTTTCCGCCTGAAGAAAATATGTTATTACAGGTTTAAATGAGGACAGAAAACCACAGTATCATGTTTAAGATTTTGCGAGAGACCAATAAAAGAAACCCTCTAAAGGAAAATACACTGACTGGGGACAGTGGAGCAGCTGCTGGCTTTAAAATGACTAACAGTCTGCATTACTCTAAACCAAGTAGTGGTTTGTAATGTAAGCCTGCAGTTGTACTCAGTATTATAGCTTGGCCAAAGATTGAGGGTGTGGGGGCAGCAATTCTTCACTGTTACAAAACTGTTTTGCTCTAAGAAAAATGAAAGGATTTTGAGAATATTCAATCATAAATAGACTCTTCACTCTAACCTACAACCACAGCCACATTCCTTGTTATGTAGCCTCAGATGTACTGTGCTCTATCTCAAGAGAGAATTCCCGACAGCTCCAAAGCCAGCGCCATGAGTTCAATCACTTCTTCCAGCCTCAGTTGAAATGACGTGTACAACTCACAGATGTGTAAGAGGTGTTTTGTCATTTGTACTCTCACCTTTGATCTATACAGAAATAAACAATTTACAATAAAAACCTCTAACATGCTATCTACAGCGCCTCCAGTTTCACAGTATTGAGCCAGCTGCCTCACGCCACATCGAGGCCAAGTGACGCAGCCCGGCTAAAGAGACTTTTACCAGACATTAGAGAGAAAAAAAACAAAACAAAAACAAAAAGAAACTAGTATCCAAAAGCATTTTACATGTTAAAAACGAGGTCTCAAACTGTACAAGGCTTGTTTGTTCTGCATCTTGCCAAAGACAGCATTATAGATTCCATTACTTTCAATGTCAAGCAGGTATTTGAGTGTTTTTGGGGATGCAGATTAAATACTAAAGGAAGGGTAAAAAAAAAAGAAAAAAAAAATCATAACCATAATGAAAAGTGCCCACTAAAGTCACCTGTGCTATGTTACGAACACAATGTAAACAATTGCTTTAACCAAACTGAATGTGAGGAGTAAAATGATGGAAATGGGTTTTAATAACTTAAGTGATATGTGCTGAATTTTGAAATTACAAGTCCATGATTTTTAAATCTACTACTTCTACCCTCTCAGTATGTCGAGGAAGACTTTGTAGTCAGTCACAAGAACGTGTTAAAAATAAAAAATAAAAACATAAAAAGGGATTAAAAGGAGGTAAAGACACTGAGGAGAAAGGTGGTTCATTTTACATTGTATGTTGACATTCTTTCTCTCTCTTTACAGTATATTATGTACTCTGCTTGAGAGTGAAACCTGTAGTGCTTGGCTAGCTTCCCAAACGAGAAACACACTTGACACTTGAAATTGAGAGACTAGTGAGGGGCCGTATCCTTCTTACCAAAGAGACATCAATAACCACGATAAGGACCAAAATGAAGAGAATCCAAAGACCTTACCACAAGTCTGTTGCACAGTCGGCATCAAGTCACTCGAGCGAGTGAGACACAACAAAACAGTGCTCATGCAAGACAAGTCACTTCCCACAATTCCGTTCATTCAGATACAGACAACATTTCCTATCCTTATAACAGGGGAGGGAGTACACTAATGGGCACATTCATTCACAGGAAAATAAAAATAAAAATGGAGGAAACGTTAAAAAGACCACCGAAAGCCTTCAGCTTAAGCACTAAGTATACACTTTTACATTACAACAGTAAAAAGTAGTTCTTGCATTCAATAAACACCACGCTAAGGGCGCGTTAAGGAAAGAGAATGGGGGGGATCGAGAGGGATGGGGGTGGGGGGGCATTTCATGCAGTTGTCAGTAAAAAGAAAAAAAAAAAGAGGGGTCAAAAATTACATTTACATTTACAAAGTGTTTCAGACTATTCACCCAACACTTGTCATCAAGTCTGTGCCACAGCTCTGGCACAAAGGAGTTGGCAAGGCAAACCATGTTATTGAGACGAAAAAGAAAGAGAAGAGAAAAGAAGGAGAAGAGAAGAGGAGGAGAGGAGAAGAGAAGAGAAGTGACGTGACACAAGTAAGAGCGCAAGTGGTGGCGAAAGCTCCTGGGGGTGTCAGAGTTGTGGTTTTAGTTATCTGATACCCGAGACGGAGCTCTGATTGATGCTGTAGGTAGGGGACAGGTCCCCACCTATCGTGGCCACCAAAGGTGTTCCGTTACTGGTCAGGCAACTCTCCTGGAGAGCCTCGAAGTAGGTGGCCTGCACAGGCTTGTGACACTGCAACACTTGTATGGCATCGTCTATTTTAAACCATTCCCTTTTTCTCCCTGTTGACAGAACAAGACACCATTGTGGAGCAAGTTAAGACATGTGAGAGACAGCGCAAGAGAAAAATTAATTGACACGTTGTGAAAATAGGTTTTTGACTAATTAACAGTGCTGCATAAAGCAGTAAAGTGAAAATCACAAGGCGGGAACAAAGCTGGTGTTATTATCTCCCTTACAATAAAATCCCTGAACAGTAATATCGCTGAGGCCTGGGAAAGAAAAATAAAGCTACAGACGGCATGTGACTGCCTGAGAACTTTGTCCGTATGATCCCCATTTTGTCAAGTAAACAAATGCAGTGCTTTACCAATGTTGACCGAGTCCTCCCAGTCCTCCAGCACCTCTGTTACAATAAGAACATAGACGAAGGTTCTGTGTTTCCTCTCTTGGTTCTGTAAAGGGGCGAAAATGATCATATTTTCATAAATTACAAATACGCTTCACAGTATGCTGACATCTGAAGACTAAAGTAAGTGGACAGCAAAACAAATGTTACCTCAAATACTCCAACTAAGCGACCTAAAGTCCCCTTCACACCGGCCTGCAAAATAAAGGACAATGATTAAAAATGGTGAGCAAAAACATATCACAGGATACAGTTAACAACTGACAACTAAGGGCTTTTCAGTACACCAACAAAACACCTGTACTACGAAGTGCAATCTAACAGCCTGACAACAAACCCTAATTTCTTTAACCTTGTAATGTTTTGTTTAGACTGCTGGAGAGATATCGATTTGATCTGAACTCTGAAACCGTTGTTTGTTTGTTTGCAAACTCCATCAAACTTGCTGCTCACTTGCTGCTGAATGCTCCAAGTTTTCCCGATTCCCACTCCATTCATTTCACACAGAGGTTGTCAAAAGCGCTGATACTTTGCAACGTTTTAAAAAGATGTGGTATCAAAAACAGAAAAATCTGTGTGCACCAGTATCAAAAGTATCAAAGCTCAAAGGGAAAAAAAAAAATCTAGACTCAGATTTTCAAAGAAATGACTCTCTTTTGTGGTTCTGGGACTTTTTCTCTTTTCGTTGTAGTATCCAACAAGATATTGAGTATACATATATATATATATATATATTTTTTTTTTTACCAGTATTGTGCCCAAATAAAAATTCTGGTATCATTACACCTGTTAAAGTGAAATGAGGTATAATTTACCAAACAGTAAGCTACAACAAATTTGACAATCTAAGTGCTGCAAAGACACATTCATCCCCATAAAGAATTAGAAATCTGGTTTTTGAACATCAAGACCAACTTCAAATCAATCTCAAGATGCAATTACAGTATAAATCATACTGGAGAAGCAACTAGGACTGGATAATATGGACAAAGTCACAGGATTTTAAACCAATTGTAGGATGACTAGTAGTGCTGTCACTAAAATATTAACTTGGTGAGATTTTTGATAAATAATCATCAGTTATGTGAATGTGATGACCAAGTGGGTAAAGGCAAATATTATAATGGCTACAATAGTCTTTTAAGGGTTATTTGTGTAACGTGAGGTGGAAACCGTGACATCCGGCGTTCAGATTCTAGACTGCAGCGCTCACTCACTCCACAAACTTTCAGGTTTACCACTAAAAAAACTTTTCACAACTGTCTATCGACAAACTGCTAACTCTCCCTCTGCTGATTTCTCCTCCTTCTTCCTTTCTTCCACCATCGTCTTCGTTGGTTTGTTTATACATGCAAAAAGTGCTCTCTGGCTGGCTGGATTGTCTGCTCGGGCTGCCGTACAAACATGGTGGCGCAAGATGGCAGCGCGCTCTAAAGCAAGACGCTTGCTATATGTATATATAAAAGCATAATTATTATGGGGCGTTCACATCAAACGCGATGGACGCGATGTCATCGCCCTTAA
>JBCAUF010000061.1:25139343-25154461 GCA_038406115.1 Haemulon aurolineatum | reverse complement strand
ACGGATACGAGGAAAACGCAACACCACGCTCTGACTGGAGTGAGCCGGTGAGAGAAACTGGCACTTTTGACTCCAACTCGCTCGTCATAGCCACTTGTTTGAGGTTGATATCATTACGTTTGCACCACCTCACTTTTATGTATTCAACTGTAACATTATCCCTAAAGTATTATATTAAAATTAGCTATTTTAGTAAATGCTTGTACTGCTGGTTTGATTAATCAGTTTCAGCACCGCAGGTAATGGACAGCTCCGGGAAAAAGTCCCAAAACTGATCAATAATGTGAATTAAAATGCTTGCCTTTTCTTACTTATACTCTTTGTTATACAACAGTTTGCCGATGAAAAAACTAGACATTTAATCAGTCGACAGCTTCATGAACAAGCAGTTGATAATGAAGAAATCGTTTAAATAATTTTTCAAGCAAAAAGCCAAACTCTTGCTGGTTTCAGCTGCTGAAACGGGGCGAGATGATACGTTTATTTGTCACCTATGTATATTTTGAACAGATAAATCAAGCAATTTCCTATATGGCACCTTGTCCAGACCAGACAATTCACCAGTTTATATATTGAGAAAATGACCAGCTCATTCATTGCCTTTTCTACTTTGAGAGTCAAATACCTTAAATTGGCTAAACGTTTCAGCTATCAGGCTCAAATTCACATTATGTTAAAACTGATCATCAACCATAGGGGCTAGCATATTATCATATGAGTTTCATAATTCTTGATGTTTATCATTAATTTATGATGAGATAAGGTATTGTGACCCATGCCAAAAGAAAAAAAATCTACAACAGATACAATGTTTACATTATTTGAAAGTAGGCATGAGACCTGCCTCTATAGTGGTGACCCTTAATTACAAACTCTCAAGACGTCTACTCACTCACCCACGAAACATATACACTCACTAACAGCGTGCAGCTTTAGTAGTTGAAGTAACTGCAAAGAGATTGAGGGGAAAGTCTGCAGCTGTTGTCCATCAATGTTGTCTCTCTATGTGCACTCACACACTTACAAACACATTTAAAAGAACATAAACATAGTAATTTGGTGCTTTCGAGAAGGGTTATCAGTGGCAAGTAACCACTAACAAAAACTACTGGCTTAAATTGTTTAGCTCTTTGCTGGTATACAGAACCAAAGACAAAAGTGAAGTTATGCAGAGAACTTATTCCTGAGACCTCAGGAGGACGAGAGAGAGCTCAATCACAAGTCTGTCGATGCACTCGATGCACTCTGAACTCACTGTCATCAGTAATGACAGTTCAGAGAAATAGACGTTGATCTGAACTCTTCATTGTCAATCAAGATGATTTCTGTCTTGGGAGCATCATCAGAGATTAAGGGGTGGAAACTGCAAACCAGTGATACTATTTTATGCAAAAAATATAAGTTAAGATGAATTTAATGAGAAGCATCCACAAACTGGTAATGATTAAAATCAAACAAACCAAAAATGTTTATTTTAGTCATCTCTTCTCATGTTTCACAAGCATGCAGTCCATTTCACAGATGGTAAGAAATGGTCAGTAGTATATTTTTTTATATGAAACCATAATTGTTTATTCTTTTTTATTGGTTGTTTCATTGCTCATTTTATTTTGTGGCATCGTATTGCTTCTTTCACACTCCTGTTTGCCTTTTCTTGGACGAAGTTTCAGTGTTCTTCTTTTTTTTTACTGCTGCAACACTCCAATTTCCCACCAGGGATCAATACAGTATCTTTACTTATATTCCCTCTCAAGTTGTTCTCAACAGATGCTGATATTTGAAGTGGGTCTTACTTTGCTTTTAACATCTCAGATGTCTTTTCATCAAAATAAGTCCCTGCTTTTCCCATCTGAGTGTCAAACTGATAAATAATTTTTCAAATGCTCTGCAAATACGAACAAATTATAGTACTTGGCCTACATGCCATATATATTTGATGTATATGGTATATGTTTTTAGGGAGGTATCTTTTATTTTACCCTTACTGTTACTGTAATGTTGTCATTTGAATCTTCACATATTTTATGTAGAATTTCGCAATTGCACACTTTATAGGCATAAACATGAAAATATCTCATCAAATTTTATTTGTCTCGGATGGATTCTACAATCTGCACAGGATGTGAGGTACAGGAGGATAACACAAACACAAACAGTAGTGGCTGACAAAAATCCTACCTGCTCCTGCTTGTGTTGATGGATCTGATTATTATATTATCAATGTGTATCTAATATTTGTTCCTCATAGTGCATGGATTTGTGTGTATAATGATGTTTCACAGTTTTAAATGTACACATTTTTGACAAAGCTTCAACTAAATTTAACATTGTACATTTTGCAGATATTTAGCCTACCCTTTTGCAAAGCAATTGTATTGGACAGCAATGTGTTCTGCATGCGGCATACTATCTGTTTCATGGACCCCAGGAAGAATAGTCTTAATTTCAATGAGGACTGATGGTGATCCAAAAGATACAATAAACAATAAACAATGTGTTAATGATATTGTGTCCATCACCTCTAGTTCCAGTATATTACAGTAAGAACATTATAAGATGCACAAAGGAAAATGTAATTATGTGGATGTGTTGCCCCAGGCCAGCTGGGAGCAGTATGCAACATCAACATGTAAACATAATTAAACTACAGGAACAATAAAGTCTTTTTTTGAAGCAGAGGTCAGTAGTCAAGTCAACACATTCTTAAATTGTAGGAGGAGAAATGGTTTCAGTTACTGTAATTATACACTTTTAGCACTACCACAGACTTGCTGTTTACCACTGGAGAAGATTATCAGAGGTTAGGGAAAATATAATACAGCAGAAGATTACAAATGGCATACTATCTGTTTTGTAGTAAACATCGAGCAAGAGAATATGCTCACAAACTTGCTGCGAGCTTGTGTAGATATTATGTGACTGTGAAAAGTCATTGATTTCATTTATTGGATTATTATTTTTTATTATTATTTATTGGGGATTATTTAAGATACATGGGTAGGGATAAATTAGACGGAGACACACATACATTTAATCCAATCCAAGATTTTTTACTGGCCCACAAAGACACATGCTGCAAAGGGTAAACTGTAAAATACACTATAATCTAAGGGTTACAGCATGAGAATAAAATTCCCTCTTGGGTTTCATCCTTTGCTTTCAGCCTCTTGCTATTCTTTTGGGTGCGTGAGAGCAGCCGTTACACAATTAAACATATCTGTATAGGGTCATACTCAATAGGTTGCACTTTTACTATCTGCAGTTGCTACGGCAACCCATTCTCTATGCAAGTCTCTTGTGAACCATTCGCACGCAGAAGGAGAGATAACAGTCCCTGCTGTGTCCAAAAGAGGGCGCTCACCTCTTTCAGTACACGTATAGTACGAGCAGCTCAAATGTAAAATGCTTGTGAATAATTTATGAAACCACTGACAGTCGAGTAACTGTTTGATCTTAAGGATCTCTCCCATTTATTTTAGTCAGCCTCTACTTCTGTCTAGTGTGTATATACTAAATGTCTGTCCTTTGCTGTGCTTTCTGAGGCTCTCCCCTTTTGTCCAATTTTTACTGAGTTCTTATTCAAGATGAAAATGTTACACCTGTGTAACACCTCATCACTGGCTAACATGTGCTCATGACATTGGCTATGTCTTCATCATGGTAGGGTAGCGATACTTTGTCAGTGGGAGGGTTTTGCCTTCAGGGCTTTCTGCCAGAAGCCTTTAGGAAGTCGGGTGACGGAGTATAAAGAGCATCCACGTCCACATTGGAAGGAAGTCATAGTGGATGAATGGACTTTCATCGAGGAGACCGGGTGTCCTGTGTGAAACCATTTTAGACTTTGTTATAACATCTTTTCATTCTTTTTTTTCAAATTAATATTATTATTTCCAGTTTTAAGTCGCAGTTGAGTTAGATTTAAGCAACAAAACTATGTGGTTTGGTGTAAGAAAGGATAGTGGTTTGGATTGAAATACACCCTCTCACAACCTTAACCATGTGTTAGAAGGAAGGGTCTCTCTGACAGAAAGCCCTGGAGGCAAACTTCTTCCATGTGTGGGTGCTTTGAGGACTGGCAGGCAAGGAGAGGGCCTTCTGCTAGCACAGGTACCATGTGTGACTGATGTTATCTAAAGAGTGTTACCATGCTTCAGAGGGTGGTGTAGACTTGCCTACACTCTTACTCAGCTTCATATTGACCAGCTCAAAGTTTTCTGGTACCACATAGGTTACTAAATGTGTGGAGTGGAGGAGAAACCATGCCGCTGCTGGACAGCTGATCAGACTGTGGCATTTAGCTAGAGCTGTCTATCAGTGGGGCCGGCTAATGTAGTTTAGCCTAAGTACAGTAGATACAACATAGACATTAGGCCGATGAGTGCCTGCTCACTGTCAAAGGGAGTTCAAGTGAAAAGGTTCATTAGGTCAGGGTCAGAGAGTGGTGTCGCCTTGTGGAGGTCACAGCAGATTTATGACCACACAGCCTGATACTCCCTGAGGAATCTAATTATAGGTCAAAACATAATTTAATGATAATGCTAAGCTACCATAGGAAGGCTCACGGATCTCTTTGCACATTTCATTGTGAGTATTGATAAATAAAAATGAAATATGATCTGACCTCCAAAAATTCATGAATGGTTATAAGTAGAAGTAATAAATAAGCACTTGCCTAATAAATATGCACTTCCAGGCCTGTTACATACTGTAGCTTATAGTATTAACTGACAAGGTTAGCTAGAATTTCTATTAAATAAAATCTGACCTGATGCTTTATTAATCATCATTTTGTAAATTAGGGTTCCTTATTTACAAAATGATTAAATTACGAAACCTTACTCTAGTTTTGCCAAACGGCCTTCCAGTTCCAGTTAGCAAAGTTAGTATTCTCAAATATTTTCCTGTAATTCTTTATTGTGTGAGTGTGTGTGCGAGCTACGAACCAGAAAGCACACTTTTCTCCATGTATGCATCTAAATGAAATCAACTCATACATTTACGGAGGATTAGCATTGAAGGAACTGTAATTTTTAATGTGTGACTCAGTGACTTCCTGATAAACAACTGATGGCACAACACTAGAGATGGTTTCTAGCAACTGATTTACGCATCGCTTAAGTTTTAACTAGCTCAGACAAATCTGAGATTTTTATGGTGCAACTATTCACACAGGTCACTCGTCTGAAAGTAGCTAGTTGTCAGCATAAAAGTTTCATGTTCAAGCCGTGGGATCACGATTGTCTGGTGCAACTCAGTCAATGTGTGATCAAAAGTGTGACTGCCAAATAGACACCATCTCACTAGCAGTCATAATCAGAGCTTTTCTGTGGCAACTGTAAATGAGCAGGAGGGTCCACCTTTAGTCCTAGCCTACATCTCTTAATATGGCCATCCCTGTGAAGATGTATGACACACAACCAAAGGCTATGCAGCGGCAGGGGTTTGTTTAATCGGAGACTGCAAAGATATTGGCAACATTAACCTTTCGAGCGCCTGCTTTCTCCAGGTAAATATGCACGTTAATGACTAAATAGGCAGGAGATTGTGTTGTTCTGCCTTAGGCCAGAATAGATTGTGCTTGGTTTCACACGTAACAGAAGCAATTTACGATGTTGTGATTTTCCAGGCTTAAAGTGACATTACCCACTCTGTGTGCACGGTGTATGTTGCTAAAAGGTATCAGCAAGCTCATATGATCTAAAATCACCAGTCTCTTACATAGACAAATGTACAAAGTCTGATTTATTGACTACTTTGGAAAAAAAGTATTTGAAGACTTAATGAGTGATATCAATCCCCCATGTCAAACGGGAAAATCCGCTTGTGTAATTATCACACAAATCACTGTTAGTGTTCTTCACTTGTATATATGTCTCTCCAATTTCATCTGTGAAAAACTGTTTTTTATGTTTTGATGCAAAATGCTATACATGCCTTATACGTCCATTAGAATATGTTGTTATTCTCACATGATAAACCATTTAAGGTGTCAGCGGATGTTAAATGTCATAACCACCAGGGGCTGCTGTCAGGCCAGTTACAACCGGTCCAAATTCATATTTCTAGTGACATTCAACAGCTCAGCAATAACTTATTTATTTAATAATTGCTGGGAGCAAAGGGATAATGTATCTGATATATTTATAGAATATGAAATCACTGAAATTTGAAACTAAATTTGCCATTCAGCGACCACTGATATACAGCAGGTTAATATAGTTGCTGCAGAGGAATATCTCAAATTTTATGTTCCTACAGTGTCTGTGCCTCCTGGACGACATCCGCATCAGGCTTGTAACTGTACAAATGTCTCTCAGTAAAACTGGTGACTGTCCCTTGAATAATTAAGTTTTTCCTTAATTTCTCTGAGGGTCATTTCAAAATACCATGGCAAAACGAAAGGCACACATGAGGTTTTAGCGAGAAAATGTGGAATGACTATGCTTCCACTCAGTAGACACCCACAGAGAATTGATATTTTTAGATCAAAGGTACATATAACATCCACATACTGTACTTTATTGTCCTTTTTGTGATTTTGGCAGCCCACTCGAAGCACATTTTGCTGTCACCCCTGAATACCAAACGAAACATTTTTCTGTGCACAGTTATTTACGAAGACTGGCGGGATTTATATCTGTCACAACAGTAACATTTTAGTAGCTGCTACTCAATATCAACGGCAATTTTGTTGCAAACTTCCAAACATATTTGTTAGTCATTATGTGCCAGTTTTTTCCCAATTAATAGTTTGTTCTGTGAAATATAAGAAAACAGTGAATACCCTAGAGCCAAGTCAGATGTGTTGTTTTGTCCAAAACCAAAAAATATTAAGTTACCTATAATGTAGACGAAGAAAAGCAGTGGGGTTTTGGATCTGAGAACCTGGAGCCATCACTGTTTTTAGCATTTTTGTTTGATCAGTAAACTTATGTCCTCATTATTTGATCAACTAATCAACTCATCCTTGCAGCTGTTGCCCATATGGCCTTCAAAATGAGCTAAATAAACATGATATTTTGCACCTTGTTCTATAAAGAACCATAAAGAAACATCACATCAAGGAGGCACAAATCCTCTACACACTGACAGGAGTAAGCAATTTTGCCTTTTTGTCTTTTATGATTACTCTTACTGTATTAGCAACATTTTGTTTTGTTCACAAGCCAACCTCCTAAGTCAGAGGATGAGACAGTTATGTAACATAGTTTGTGTCAGTGTTTGACAGTATGCTGGGGATGAAATATCCTATTTTTCCTTGTGCACACACTGTACCATAGATGAATTTGCGCTGTGGCCAGTCTCTTATATAAAAAAAGGTTTCAGTGTTCAAAGGTTACACCTGTGACAACTGTCAGCTTGCCAAAAAAATATATATCACTCATACGTGGAGCATATGGCCAATCTGTCTGCCCCGACTGGCCTATTTCATCTTTGTAAAATATTGCTTCAAACAGACAGTGACAAACTGACTCATTTCTAAGTCTTCCAACAGTCACAAGCTCAATTTTATGTAATCAAATGTCAGCGGATAGTCTGTATACCCCCAGAGTTCAATATTAGATAACACGCTGATGAAAAGATGCGAAACACAAACATATTTTGTTGCGACTATTAGATTATAGTTTATTTACTGAGGGACTTCATGTCTTCTTCCCTTCCTCCTCCTTCTTCTACTTATCACCACTGTGATTCTGCAGTTCTGTGGCTCTTCCTCTGTCAGTGTAAATCAGCGTTCATTTATCGAAGCAAGATACTCAAGACCAAATTCTCTTTTACAGTGAAGTCATGGGGGGGAAGAAAAAAAACATACAAAAGGGCTTTTTAAAGGGGAATGAGTGAGTGCGCAAAACAACCCAAAACAAGTCAGAGCTGTCAAAATGGTCACTCTAAATCACACAAAACTCTGCAGGAGACCTGACCTTTAACAAATCCCATCAATAAACTGAATATCTCGTGACCTTAGAATTTACATTTTGAATAATTCCCCTAATGTATCCATGAAATGAGAGACGTCTGGGGGCAGGTGATTATGCCTCAGTGGCTAGTCTTTTTGACTGGGATTTTCACTAGTGACTGGAATTAACATGGCTTAAATTCTCTCCGCCCCATAGCTAATTGAAACAAGTAATCTCCAGAGTGTGCCTTGCACAGGGGAGGAAGGGGAGGACTCAGCGGCGTAGCATGTTATCCTCGGAGCAGACACGTTCAACAAGACCGTCTCCCAGTGCACTGCAGCAGAAAGCAAAGCAGGAATAGGTCTCCCGGTAGGAATAACTTTTTGTCTCCGTTCTCCACCGCTAAATAATTCACTTATTATGCAAACTATGCTAAACAGAAATAGAACAGTGGTTTGAGGAGTTGACAGATGGAGGAGAGCTGATAGTTTGTGGGGCAATGAAGAGATGTAAAACGCCGTTCAATGATGTGCACAAGTTGGCCCTGACTTTTTTTTTTCTCTTTCTTTCTTTTTTTTTTTTTGCATGACTTATCCGGTCCCCTGACAGCCCACAAGACTGCCACTCAGTCTAGTCGTGTAGCTGGAATTTGCTCCAGTAGAGGTGGAGATGAATATTCAGAGGCTCAGCTGCCTCTGAGGCCCACAGAGACAGGGCACACACCCCTCCAAGGACCCCCTCCTTCCTTCTACTCCCCTCATCCCTCTCCCCACACACACACACACACACAGGCACACGCACACCCCTCCACTCTCCCTTGATGTGGTGGAGGCAGTCCAACACTCCACAGGTGTGACCCACTCAGACCTGTGAAAGCCTTTACACACCACTCGGCCCTGTGATCAGGAAGGCAGAAAGAGCAGCTGCGCATATGCAGGAAGCAAAGACCGTATTATCGCCACGAGCCTTCCATTGGACTCCATGGAAAATTAATCAATCCCTCCTCCTGCAGGGCTGCAGGTTGCAGCGATGCCACAGTTAAACTGATTGATGGGGAGCGCCTTCTCTCCCTGCGACACACTTTGTAGACATTTGAAGGTTAATAGCCAAGCGATTGATCCATCTATCGCGTTAAAATCTCCAATCGTAACATCCCATGCTTGGTTTAAAACTAATTTCTCGCCCCCTTTTTCCCCGCTGAATGATGTTGGACGTAGACAGGCATGCCCTTGGACATGATTTCATATCTATACTGCTGCAGAATGTGGCTGCTGTCCCTCAGTGAAACACACACACACACACACAACAAGATTGAGTTTTCGCACTCGGTGATTGGACTTGATATGTTCGTCAATGTCTACGCACAGCATCCCAGGCATGTTTGGACTCCACATATGCTGCAAAGGCTGCATGCGCAACAGCACCTGTAACGCCTGAGTCGACCCAGAAGCGTCACATTTCCAAGACAAGAAGACGCACACCACGTCGTCTGTTGCCACCGTGCGAACTGACCTGATCGCGCGCTCTCATGTAGCAGCTATCTGTTGTTATATATAGCGATTCATCATTTGATAGTCATTCGCGGCATCTTGTCCTGCAAGTCCAAAAAGATGTGGCAGACAGTAGATGTGTCTCACAAACAAGAGTCGCTTACTGCCCTAAATTGTGAGATTTTTTTTTTCCAAAAAAGAGTTTAATTGGACTTGTCTGTTAGTGCAGACAGGCGGTGTGGTTCCCCTGTGCTCGTTTGTCACATCACAGAGAAAACTAAATGTGCAGAAGCCGACAGTGAGAGGTAAGACACCAGGCGGCCAAATCGACGTTGTGATTTAATAAAGGCAAAAGGCTTCATGCCACACTTTTCTATGCATCCGTTGTGGTATTACATTCTGTAATCTTGCTTTTGTTTTTACCCCTTCTTTCCCCCTCCATTCATTGATGGTGCATTTCTCCCCCCGATAAAGGCGGTGTGCTGCGATGCATTTAACATCAATCACATCCAGTGCACGGGGCGCATACAGTCTTCCGTCTGTCAGCTGGAAAGTGCTCACGCCTCGGGTGCGGGATGCGTGCGTCTTCTCCGCTCTATTATCCCGTTAAAATCGGATCCTCTCACCGTGAGTGAGTGGCTCCACTGGACGTGCCGTTCATTTCCCCGGTCGCACACACAGAGAGAGAGCCTAAAGTTGGGACTTGAGACTTTCAGCACCACTTTTGCGTGGACAGAGCTCGCAATGGTTTTGGAGGATCGACACAGCCTCGAAATGCGAGTGGATTCCTCTGGGATACTATTCGGAAACAGTGTTTAGATGTTGATTTTTTAATTTTTTATACATTTTTGTTTTTTCTTCCTAAAGAGCTAGAATTGCTCAGGAAATCGCCCCTTCACACAATAGATTCTACGAGATACGGGTTTGCTTTGGATATGGGTTACTTCTTGTAAAAGGATTCTTGGTGGGAAAGAGATAGGGGTAAGTACCACACAAGCTGCAAAAATGGGTCATCTACGGCCATCAGATGTTTAGGATAACGTCGTGACTTAAATGTACCCCAAGTCTTAAGGAGGAGTAGTGAGAAGATATGACAACTGGGATCCATGATAGAAATCTGGGGATACACGGCACAACATTTTATTATTATTTTTTAAATGCAACTTGCACATTTCAACGCTGTTTGACACTAAGGTAAATGAATGATTCGTGATGCTATGACAGTTTTGAAAAGTCGATCTCCGGATTGCCTGTAACTAGGAGTGCAACGCCCAGGACTGTAGGTGCATTGATTGTTTTTACGCGTTAAGGCGCAGCGTTTTGTGTGGAGCTCTGTGCCGTGGCTGCGCTGCAGAGGCGCCCGAAGTCTCACAGAAAAAAAAATGATAAAAGAATAACCCAGTATCCAAACTGCTGGAGCTGCATGTTTTGGACGCAATTATTATGATCGCAGTTTCGTGCGCACAGATCAGACCGAACCATGGATAAACCCTTTCTTTTAGCACACGAGCCAATCCAATGTGAGGCTGAATGGCAGCAACGGGATACTGCTCCATCCCCAGCTCCCCCCGATTTATCTAATCTTCACCTCTCTCTCCTCGTGTCTCCCCCTCAGCCCTGAAACAAGTTGAGTCACGTAGGGGAGCACTCTGGCTGGGTGGTGTTTTTTAAGAGAGCGAGCGAGTGTGTGTGTGCTGGGGATGCTGGAGGGTGGTGGGGGGGGACTGAACGGTGTGTGAACCATCGATTGTCAGTCACTGTGCTGTGCAGATGTGCAGCCTCCTGGCAGTGGAAGCGAGATTGGAGACAGTGGTAGAACTGCTGATGTGAGACTGCTACTGTGTACCCAGGGGCAAACTTTAATAGGTTACTTAGGCATGCATGGTTGTTACTTCAAGGCCATTATTTTGTTGACAGCAATGTATGTTATGCCTCATTTGCATATACACTGTTTGTTGGCATACAAAGCAGTGCTGGAGGTGGTGGTCAAGGACCAGAAGACAGGCAAAGATACCTGACACATAAATTAATAACCGTGGAATTAACACTGCTTCCATTTTGGGGCTGCTCCCTCAGGCCTTTTTGTGGGGCCAGAGATTAGCTTTGTGCTATCTTACTCTCATAGCTTCGATTGAGGGGGGTGAGGGGGCTGGGTCTGCTATGATTGCGGCCAAATATGCCATTGTCTGCATTCCCTCTGAACTTACAGCCAAGGGGGGAAATGTTCCTCATATCAGTGGGTAATTATCTAAAGAGTCTGACTCAGCAAAAGGGAGATTTTAATTCAATCTCGTCCGGCCTCTGAGCTCCCACGAGATGGATTTTATGTCTTACGTTGGGTTATTCTTGTTGGCGTGTTCTTCACAACTGCAGTGACTGATAGCCTACCTGGATCTAGCTACAAAGCATGCTTAAGAAATCTCCCCCAGAGAGAGATTGGGAGGGATACTCCGTGTGTGGATTGTAGCTGGCACCGAGGTGCGGGGCTTATTCAAACAGCCTTAGATTTACTTTTCCGAGCTTTGCCTGGCTTATCTCGTCCTTCGAGTTAGTTTAGCAAGTGCAGACTCAGCGCAAGACCCCTGGTTCGCTTGCTGCTAAGTTCTCGTTAATATGTCATGGGCCGGAGTGTAAGCAGCTACGAGGAGATACTGTAGCATTGCCTCATTCTCTTGGTTAATAATACACGAGGACTCGCCAGCATATTGTAGACAGGCTTGCCCAGAGAATACAAATGCTTCTTTATGTTTCATTCTGTTGGCAAAGGGGTCAAATAACACATCCCATTCAAATGATGAGTGATCAAAGTGACTGAAAACATTCCAAGAGGGAGGGGAGTGTGTGTGTGCGTGTGTGTGTGGGGAGGGGGGGCTTGATCTGCTTCTCCAGTCTGCAGAGAGACTCTCCAGTATCCACATCTTTTTACTGTAGCTGCTGCATGGATCCAAGAGCAAGGCTGCAATAAACAAACGTGTGCACTGTTTCCCAAAACAGACCCGTGGTTAAATTCCCGACAGACCGCCGTTGTTCCCTTTTACAAAGGCTTGTGCTGGAAATGGGGAAGTGTGTGTGCAGTGTATGGAGCCCAGGTTCCTGCTTCATTCTCCTCCCGGCAGACACCATCTGCTCACTGGGGAGGTTTTCCAAACAATCCCATAGTAAAGACAGGGGAAATGAGGAACATGGCTACTCAACAAACGCAGCCTGCCCGGGTTTCTTTTTTTTCTTTAAAATAAAAAACAGGTCACTTAATGAAAAAGCAGAAATAAACCTAAATTAACATGTGAATACATAAAAAACCCTGTCCTAGTCGATGGCCTCATGTTTCATTAGCATACGCACACACACACAGATGTACCACCTGCCTCTTTATGTAGAAGCATCCAAGAATTTCTTAATTTGGTCAGGACCGTTGATGGTGTATAAAAATGTTTTTTCAACTAGATTAAATTCTATGGTATTTAAGCGGATGGATCTATGATATAGCCTTCTTTGTGCAGGATATATGGACACATTTATAAATGGCACTAGCAGGAATTCATAAATGCAATTTATTCTATATTTCAATGGACCAGTGACACTCAGTGAGAGGATGTCCTGTCCTCGGCTGACAGATGGAAATTAAATGTTTGTCCTTGTAACAGGTAATCGCATGTAAACAGACAGACACAGTTATCTCTTGAGGTTCTCCTGTTTCAGATGTTGCGCATTAGGGTGTAAATTTAGAGCAAAGCAACAGGTAGAAATTAGACCCTCAAATAGCATTTTAATGTCGGTAATACATCTTTGAGGTAATTTGCCACTAAATATTGACTTCCATTGACTAGTATGAATTTCACACATAACATGGATTCGGCCCTTATTATATTCCTGACATATCATTAATTCTGAAATAGTGTGGAAAAGCGATTGGATTTCAAATTATTAACAATGGAGAGAAACAACAACAGAAAGATCCAGAAGAGTGATGTTGTGCATTTCCTGAGTCATCATACACACAGATTCTTCCTAAGGCAGCGTTGTGTGAAATGGAGTGTGAAATGAGTGCACTTAACATCCCTGCAGTGGATTATACACATTATCTTACAGCAGGGTTCAAGAGAATCTTGCCTCTCGCCCGCGAATCCGTCATCAAGTTACACTCACCTTTGCGCAAGTCAATTTAATGTCCCCTACATGTCAATTTGCTCATTCAGTCCATGCCAAGAGCTCAAGACAAGAGTGAAATCTTCCAATTATTCTTTTCCTTTTTTATTTTCTTCGTCTTTGAGCTTATTTGGAGCATCACACAAGATCTGCTTCATTAGAGATACATCAATCACTAAAAAGTGCACAAACTGACTTTTAACCTGTGTAAACTTTCTTCTTCTCCTTAGTTTGACCTTTATTTCAAACTATAAACACATCTAGAGGTTGTAGTGTTGCTGTCATTTTGATAGAGGGGAAATGTGCTTTACTGTGCTTTTATATGAATAATGAATAACACCTCTATTGAAGTAAAAATTCAACTCGAAGCACTTTGACACATAAAAGCGGCGATTGCTAATGCACAGTGCATTTTTTGGGGCAGTTTTGTTGTTTTTGATGTTTTTGTTCATATTCGTTTGAATTACTGGCCAAACACAGAAGTTTGTGCTTGTCTTCATAAGCCTATGACTAATATTCCATTTTAATAAATCAGCAATTGCACATCAACACACTTGATGCCTGATAAACATGAATATTGAATGTTTAAGAATAAGAAAATGACCAAAAGGACGACATTAAATAGAAAAAACAAGAGCCACTCTTACTGTAGTTCGTCAGTGTTCAGCAGTCGCACCTACGTTACAGAACTGGCATCAACAGACCAAAATTCAGCGGGGAGAAATTCTACATTTGAGGAGTAAAATGAGGCGATACGCAGATACAGCCACATGTTCACAACCTGGATAGCTAGTTGTACTGATGTGCCCACCGGTACGTATTTGCTGGAAATGACTGTAATGTGGTCACGCTTATTCTTTCGGGGGTTGTCAGCGTTGTGAGAAACTTGGCTGTGGAAAGTGTCATCACCTTTTAAACTGTTATGTCAACCGTGTTAGCAAACATCTGCCTTTTTACAGATTCAGCAGACACGGGGCAGCATTATCATCATTTGGAGTCGTGGTTCTGGCCACCCAACAGATGCAAGTCCAGTATTTACTCTCTTTTAGCTCTGCTTATGGTGTCTCCCAGGGAAACATTTGGCTCTTTGGCAGCTAAATGCCCCACTGTATTCACCTGCTAGCCACTAACTGTCTGCTGTTAGTGCTGAGCAAGATGCATACAGTGAGTCAGAGCGTGATCAGAGTCGACCAAAGCAGTTGAGTTCATTTGATCTATTGTTAATATAAAAGAACTAATGAGTATAAGAACGTTCACTTAAAATTAGATAATGATACACATTGTATTAATCAAGATGTGTTCACGTTTTGTGTTGCAAGTCTAATTGACTTGCCAGAGACTTTCATTAGACCAATAAGAGAGGAAACAAGTGTGTGAACCCTTCAATCGTCGTACATAAAACCAAGTAAAATCCACCAAATATGAGACCTGCCCTACCCTAGCTCCCATAGCCCTCAGCTACCCTCAAGCTCCTTCCGTATTTTGCTCCCAATATTTCTCCCTTTGTATAAGCAAGCTGCATTAACATATAGACATGGACATTCCCAAGACAATATATATTAATAGATGGCACCTGAATGCATT
>JBCAUF010000061.1:25126744-25139243 GCA_038406115.1 Haemulon aurolineatum | reverse complement strand
TGAAATTATGGCTGTCATAAAAGAGAGCTGCACACTCTCGTGTTCCCTTCTTTTCCGCCCAAAGAGTGACAGTTACACTGACATCAGAGATGAGAGCTGTGGCTGAGAAGGAGAGCTGTGACAGCACTGGTGTTACCAGTAACAGTTTCCTTCCTATTTTCCCAAACTATCACCTGTGATTTCTTTTCCTGCTGTTCACGGGCGGTTGTGTAATGTTTGCTGATTTCAGTGCTTTTCCTGCACCGCACCTGCATAATAAGATAATAGAAAAAGAAGCTGCTGTCGCGTACCAGCTATTCAGTAACCATATTTAGATGTACTTTATCGCTCCTCTTCACCCCCTTTATAACCCAGCACAGCTAAGGCGCTTTTAGTGATGTAAGATAGATAGATAGGTAGATAGATAGATACTTTCTGTGCTATTCTTTTAGTTGAGCTCAAGTGTGGCCTGAGTAAAATTTAACAACATAGCAACACTCCTGCTCAGATATTCTTTCCACCTCTGAATGTGGGTGTAACCGGACAGAGGCACCAGTCCAGTGTGATCACGCTGCACTGCACTCTATAAATCCCACTTGAGCTAACTTTCCCTTGACACCTGGAGAAGTAGTCTAATATTCATATCTCTGTTCTTTTTTTAGACATATATCAAGACTTTAATCCAGTCTCCAAATGCTGATACAAAAACCACAATAATGTGGATCAAAAATCATTTTGTGACAAAATAATAGCACGATAACACGATAAGTCTTAATTTCATAATGTCACAGTGTGCAGACACACCCTTGAGCACACATTGCTGCAGCATGGTGAGACGTTCAAGCAGCAGAGTTTGTCAAAAACAAGATTAGTTGCTCCTCAAACCTGCAATGATTGATTTTTTGGCCACCTGGCCATAAACACGTAGCTTCTATCACATCTCCTTGAAAACACTGGCTTATTTAAACACCCAGCAGACATGAAGCAACATAAGCATTCATGAGTCGTGTTTGTGTCCACCTGATGAATTTCAAGTCCAATATCACTCAGTCTCTTTTTAGCTCGGTTTTGCTCTCAATCAACTCCTGAGGGAAACTGCTGACTCTTTAGCGGCTAAACACTCCCCTATGTTTACAGGCCAGCTGCCTTGTCTGACTGTCTAATGGAGGCCGAGATGCAACATGAATAAGACTTCCCCAAGTCTCAAGTAAAGCCACAGAAGTAGATCACTGAGTTTCGGATTTGGCTTGTGAAAGTCCATGATAACACACAAATAAATAAATCTGACTGGGAAAGTATGTCAAATACCACAAATCAAAGAGTGACGATTTGAATAGTGACCTACCTCTCTAACTACAAAACTCTAGAAACACAAAGGCGGCAGCCGAGCCAAGATCTCACAGACTACAATGCAAAGACTTGAAACAGGAACAAGTGTTGCCTCTTGGGAGGAGAGGGAAACGAGCTGTGCCCTATACAGCACCGCCACAGTCTTGGCTCTGCACAGAGTCAGGCAGTATCAGGAATGAGCCAATCACAGGCACACCTGTCACACATCAAACACCATCAGTCAAACTGATGGACACAGCGAGCATTAATAGCACAACAAAATAGCACCACAGTCATAACGCTGCCATTCGGTGCTCTGGCGAAAGACGCTAAAAAGCTCAGCAGAGTCGACGAGGACTGCGACGTCGGGTGATAATTTTCCGAGAGTTCATCACTGCGAGCATCCCCGTTCAGATTACGCACAGTCAGTTGATGAAGGAACATAAAAAGGAACATTAAAAAGGCATAACAATCGCAGAAGATCGCTATCAGTGTAGTCAATAAATACACGCACCAGTACTTATCCTAAATCCCAGTACATGGTATTAGAGAATGAGGGACAAAAGCCTCTGCATGACCAGCCTAAATGAAACCAATAAAACCTTGTGTAATGTTCCCAAAAGGTGATGAATATGGTAATAATGTGAATCTACATATCAGCAGATCTCAATCCAGTTGTATACTGTAACTATGGGCAACCCTGTATTTCAGAGATGGCATTCATTAATAGCCAGTGTAGTAGTAGACAGTGTGTGGTTTGGTTTGGGCAACAGAAGCACTTTTGGGTATTGTATTGTGTAGTTCTGTCTAAATGTTGTAAAGCAAACATGCCTTGTGCTTCAAGCTACTTCTCACCTTGTCAATATTTAATCACAGCATTTCCCATGCCTTAAATGTCTAGACGTAGCCATCAAAAATGAATTCCTTAAACTGAAAGTTTTTAGTTTGCTACAAATGAGTATTGTGGGAAAACAAATGACAGGTATTTTCATTTAAGTATTTCCTTATGATGTTGAGGTTTTGTTGACAAAATGTATGCATTATGTTTCTCTCAAAACATATTCGATGGTACTAAATTGATGTATGGAAACATTTCCATTTCAGTTGCAGCAGTAGATTTTGTACCAATATGTTAAACAGCACTCTCCAGCCTCATCATCAAAACACAGAACGAAGGAATATTATATCTTTCCGGCAAACTTTTGTCCGGTACAGTGTTTTTGTGTTCTGTTTGGTCAGTTCTTTGGACCTTTAGAGTCTGTACCGGGGGATTGCTGAAGCTGTTCTGGCTGCTTCTGATGGCTGAACACTTTTTAAAAACACTTCATTTTGGTTTTTCCTTTAATTTGTCAACCAAATGCATTTCAAATGATACCACCAATCGAGCAGTTTGTTTCAAATCCATGTGACAAGTGCTTCTCTCATACTTAGGAAATGCTGCCTTTATTCGAGTTAGTGCACTCAGGAGCACAATATCTAGCATCCTAGCGAGAGTAACGCCCCCAAAGATTGGTTTCGAAGGGGCCCAGCACAGACAGATTACTGGATGCCTATGGTGGAATGAAATATCCTCCCAAACATTTTCCTGTGTAATGGGCACAAGTCTGAATTATGTATTCCACTTTTGTAAAGTCTACTTGAAACTATCCGTTCAACCCACTTAAGGTGACATGCTTGTTGAGTGGATTTCAGGTCAGGTGGTTACAGTTATTTATAATGAAGCCTCGCAAAGGCGCTACTTTTAGCTGTCCCGCCGCTCTTTTGCTTCACTCCCAACTGGGACAGCATGAAAAAAAAAAAAAATCTGTAGTTTTAATGATGATAGGTAGGTTTTTAGGTTGGCTTCTACAATGACTTCCTCTGTGGTGGATGAGATGTCCACGCAGCCCTCTCTTATCAACACAGGTGTTGATAATGGGCCTGCAATCATTGGTTCTGACGCCAGCATTACAAATGGATGCCTGGGCCATTACCTGCGGACAGCTCCGGTTCCCATAGTCACACTCTGTCGGCAGGGAGGAAGGTGTTTGATTAAAAAAAAAATGGCCCTGCTCAGAAATAGATTGCCGGGCTTGCTATGATGAGATTAGCGTGGTGCAGGTTCTGGAGAATCGACAGAACATGAAGAGAGCTTTATAGCTGCTATATGGCTGATGTGCCCCAGAATTAGTGTCTGTGGGCACCAAAGTGAAGTCTGAATCCTCTGATGTCCCGTGGTGATTCATTTAACTTTGCAACGGCTGATTAAACTGTCTCTGCCTTCTTTTTAACAAAGCATGACAGGGTGACAGTTTGACAGCGAAACCTGTTTTATTTTGAATCTCTGTTGCACCGTTTACAGCTACCAGTGGCACAGGCGTATTAGAGTGAAACTTGCAATCGCGGGTGCAGATGTACATGCAGGCACACAAAGGCAAACTGGCGTAACTCAATTTATGTGATAATCTACCTCATGTGCAACTCCATTACTGCAATTTAGGCTTCAAGTTGTGGTTGCAAATTAAAGTGTATGTGCATGAATGTGTTTGCACACATATTCTCTTTACGCTGACTTTTAATTTATGGAAGAAAGAATCAAGGAAGGAAGGAAGGAAGGAAGAGAGAAAGAGGAGGCAAGGAACAAGCAGGGATTTGTTCTAAATTAAGGTCTGCGAGTTATTCCTGTAGTATTTATCATATCGTAGCAAATAAAAAAGTACTGCTGCTTGAGCCGACTTATCAGTATTAACACATGTTAATATTTACTGGATCTCCATGCTATTGCTTTAATCCTGTTCATGTGGTTATCATTAACAGGGGCTTCTTAAAATAAAATCAAAAACCTATATCTCCCCTGACCAACTGCTGCGCATGCACACATAAAAGGCAGAATATGATTTCAGTTCTGTGAATATCCGTCTCAACCACATCCACCTACACTTTGCACGCAGAGCGCAAAAGCATATGCACATGGTGTTGAAAGGCACATGCACAGAGGAAATGATACATGCTCAGGAATATAGACAGCCATTACAGCATGCTACACATATGACGTATTAAATATATCTACAAACATGCAAATCGCAAATGCACGCACAGCTAAGGGGGCGGATGCAAAGAGAGTGAGTCCATGAGCTGTATGAGAGCTCTTCTGAGATCTCTCTAGCCCACCGTGGGTGTTTTGTCTTTCCCGCGAGGGATGCTCGTTGTTTTGCGGAGGCAGGTTCAGCTCTAGGATTAATGAAAAGCTCCATCTTAGTCATGAAAAGAGCATTTTCACAATCTATTTAACATCATGCATACCAAAGGCTCACATTAGGCACTGTTGACTTATGCTCGCCTACAGCAGTGTTTTCTGATGCATTCATTGCCACTGCTGTGATCTTCTGTGGGTAGGCTGCCCCCCTCCAGCCGTGCCCATTGAGTCTCCTGCATTTCTCATGTTCGCTGTCAGAAAACTCATTCTTCAGTGCCGGGATGAAATATGGCACGCAACTGGAAGTCTGAGGGAGTTATTGAAGGAATCAGAGTAATAAAGCTTCCCAGGACTTTAGTGTTCTTTTTGTATAATGTCTTTTATTTCCCCGTCTGGCGATGGATGATTGTCCATAGGAACAGAGGATTCAGTGGCGCAGAGCATGGTATAAGCCAATTTAGTCAGACCTTTATAGGTCAAACATGGCACTCTGTGAGCTTGCTATGAGTGGTACCAGGTCATGGGATTGTAATGTAGGCTGTTTCTATCTCAGTGGCCAGGCTGACCAGACCAAGACTAAAGTGGTGTAATAGGCTGCAGAGGAAAAGCCCACAGAAGTGCATTCCATGAGTGCTGGATGTTATTTCAGCGGTTGCACCTGGTGAATTATTTAGCGCAAATGGTTGTAATTACACAGTGAGTACTGTACAGTGAGGGCGATTAGGGTTGCGGTGTGTCTAGATCTTCGCAGGGATCACAGGACTACGTGATGAACTCATAGGCATTCCAGGAACTGCTGCGTGCTCCCGCTCGGCTCCTCCTCCTCCTCCTCCTCCTCCCCGCCGCCCGCCGGTCCTCCCTCCCCTTTAGCGCTGTCAGCAATTTTTCTCCTGTGAGTGGCTGGCGTCAGGCCGGCCCTCTCAGAGCTTTTAAAAGGCTGTTAAAGGTCCTTGTGAGACACGGGCCCTATCCCTCCGCCGCCACCCACACCGTCCACCCCAACCCGCCCACAAAGGCCTCTAAGCAATCACAGCTTCTCAGGATGTCAGCTGGCATTACTGTAACCCCTCTTACGCGTGCGATCGAGGCTCACCCATGCAGTGGAACTGGGGCAAGGCGAAGGCACTCGCTCGTGGCAGCCGAGGGAGAGACCGGTCATCTCCGCCACAGTGACCTATGAGGGCCTTTCGAGGATTGTGATGTGATGGCGTGGGCGATGACTGATGGTGAGAGTAATGCTCTGATTCATCTGTTGTGGTGTAAACACAGAACGACTAGCACAGCAGAACACGATGCAGCGAGGGACTCAAATAAGACACAAACGTCAACCAGTTCACTTTTTTTTTTTTAAGGGGAAGACAAGTGGAGGGCCCATTATGTGGCCCCACTCTCCAGTCCTGTCCAGGTTGGTTCGTCTGTCAAGGTGAAATGGCAGGACTGCAAATTCTGCTTGACAGCCGAAGCTCCCCTTAGGGAGGCTAAGTGGCGTCAACCTGTCGTAGTCACACACTGTTGCTGACAAGGTGATGATGAACACCTTTCATTAAAAGGCAGAAGCTGGGCTTTTCCTGTGAGGGAACATGTTCCGGTCTTAATGTCAAAGGGAGAGGACCGGGGCAGGTACAGGAAGCCTTGGGGGCCCAAACTCCATATGATTTTATATGCCAAGAACCCTTGCAATGTCACCAATGTGCACACTTAAAAATTCATAGGACCTGTGATCAGAAGTACTGGATGAGGTGCATTTCTGCCTGGACTGGAGCACTCCCATGGAAATTACTTGAACCTGGTCGCAAGCTGTCAACACTGCAGATGCTGCAGTAAACATATAATGTGTGGATTCATGCACTTGGCAGCGATGGCGGCTCTGAATGGCAGTGCCAGGTAACTATTTCGACAATTTAAAGTTCACTACTCCAGAAATCATGGCTTGAGGAGTCATTAAACTGCACACAGCAATACCGGCTGCTCTGTGATTGCTTTAAAGGGACAGGAGAGGCAAAAGCTCATAGCTGGCAGGAGAAGCATTGCTGAGTCCAGTTTTCTCTGATCGGAGCCCTCGCTAATTAGGAAGCATCTTTGACTCAAATTTTGATTTGTCACTTCTGTGGGTAGGCAACATCAGAATTTAATTTGGGTAAACAGGGTTAATCAATGCAGTCTCAGTAACACTGGATGGGATGCTGGCTTGCAGCCTGATTTTGACGCACACAACAAAATGTGCTTTTAAATGAAAATCTTTCCTGCTGCCGCATCCAAACGTAACATCGAGATCCCATTAGGTTTTGAATAAATACTGCATACTGTAGCTGAAATATTGACTGCTTTTGACATCACACTGTCACACTGCTGAGAATTTTTGACAGATGTTCAGTGTCTGTTTGGGAGTTAAGGAGTCAAACTGTGTGGCATAAAAGCAAATCCCCTGCCAGAATTTCAGACAACAACGGACACCTCATCACAGGCGACAAAAAAAAAAAAAAAAAGTCGAACCACCTGCTATAAATGCTCCATCATGAGTCCCCAAAACACACAACACTAACAGTAATAATTATGATAATAGTAACAAAACCACCACTGATACCTCCACCAATACCATAATATACACAATCATAACATTCTGCATGATGAAAAAGATTGAAACCTACATTGCTATTGATTGTGCAGCTCAACAAAAAGGGAAGAAAGGGAATAGGTAGCGTTGGATCCATTAGGGTCCACTAGCAGAATGTAAATTATGACATTAGGAGCAATAAAATAGCTCGGATCGCTCAGTAAACACTAGTGTCTGAAGTGCCGTGGACGCCAGCGTATGGCTTCAAATGAGACACAGCTCCCACACCTACAATCCATCCACAAATCATTACTGGCCTAATGAGCAACATCAAACCCTGACATTACGACAAGTTACTACCATCTCCATGACAACCGGGATTGCAGAAAAAAAGACCGATCTGTCACTGGCATTTCTGCTTTCCTTTGCGTGCTGCAGGTTTCATACCCTGAAACTTCCTATCACAGAATTCTGCCACTTCAGACTCAAGGATTTGTTCAGTTTCAGCTGTGCTGCAAAAATGCAGGATGTTTCTTCTGCACGCTCAAACGTCAGAGAATTGCATCAACACTCTCCAGAGCAGTGACCACACAGTGTTCAATTACATCGATTTTTTTCTCTTCCTTTGTTATCCTGCTGGGTATTTTATAAGCTCGGAAGGTACGCTGCATGAGAGAAGGCAAGTGGAAGAAAACAATTTGTATACGATATCATTTTATGATCAGATAATTAGAAAACATCATAAGGGTGAAAACAAATTGAAATGACCAAATTGCTGTTTGGTTTTCTAGTGGAAACCTTGAAATCCCACATGTTTTTGTTTGTGGAAAATTAATTAAAAGAAAAAAATGGTTGTCAAATGAAAAAGAGGACATCTCTATTTCCCTTTCCACATCGCTCTGGTAGTCCTATCTGCATCTACCATATCTGTGTTGCCCAAAACAAAGGCTCCCTCATTGCAATGAAGATTGTCCTTGTGTCATCAGTTGATTGAAAGATTTGGGGTTGTCATGCTCATTTATTGTGTCAATGTCCAGCAGCCCATCGAGCCTGTGACAGTGATAAGGCAGACATAAAAGGTGAAATTTCGGGGAACCTATTCTTTGTTTTTGACGTATCTTTGACTGGATTGACTAGATTTCACTGCACTTATTCCATTTGGCTGTTATGATGGTGCAGCAGTACCGGGGCTATAGATCATGCTCACGCGCATATGGAAAATGCACTTGTAACATAATTAAGACGGTAATGTGAGTAAGGTGGCACTCATGTACATTGTGCTGTGCGTTTGCTTGCATGATGATGCTCTTAGCAAGAGAATGCACAGTTGCAGCAACATGCACAGTATGTGGAGTCTGCAGCTATTAGTGGCTTTCACAGAGACCATTTGAGGCACATTGTTGTCTTGATGGAGAGTTTGATCAATTTGTGCCTGAGTGGTGTTCTCTTATGACATGCAAATGTGATTACTGATATATAAATAGAATCATAAAAACAGCTTAATTGCACTTTTGTTTTACGTGGACTATTAGTGAGATTTGTTATTGTTGTTTTTGCATTAACATGCTTCACAGTACCTTTAGGTGCATTAGCTGTGTGGCTCTGGGGACGAGAATGTCAGCTGGTTGGATGTTGCTCTTATATGGTCCAGACTAAAGTATCTCAATTAATTAATTTGAAGCTGGATGAATCCTGATGAAGACCACAAGCTAAAACGTGTCAGTTGTTTTAGAAGTGTTGCTCAAGTCTTGACCTGATGGATTGCCATGAAAAGTTGCACAGACATTAATGGACCCCAGGCTTTGGTGATCGCTTGAATTTTAATCTTGTCACCAATAAAGCCACTGAAATATCTCAACATTTAGTATGGAGTGGGGCAAAAGTTTGTCTAGACCTTCATAGTTTTGTGCTTTCGAGTTTAATATCTCAACAAATACCAAATGGACTGCCATGAAACTTGGTATTTTGACATTCGTTTTCCCATCAGGAGCAATGATAACTTTGGCAATCCGCTGACTTCTCCTCTCCTCTGATCATACTATTTATTATACAATATTTTTTCTCTGGCAATGGTGTAGGCTACCCACTCCTATCATATTATTTAGTCAGCTGAGGCTCAAGGGAAGCAGAACCTTCTTTTACCATGGTTTATTAAGTATGTGCTGTGTGAGCTTGGTGAAGGTTTCTCTAAAAGCATAGTTTCCCACACAGTAATTGAGAATTGTACCCAGCTGTATAAAGTCGGGACAGTCATTCAAATCAAATTGCAAAAACTTTCCAGTTTAATTTTTTATTACAAAAACAGCACAAGTTTCAGAAATCTGTCATTACAGGTGTTATCCTGGATGCAAAGTTGTGTAATAGTGCCCTTGGTATGCCTGTGAGTTTGCATGTATTTAAATATTAACATGAATAATTTGCAATCACTCTCACTTTGTACTGAAAGGCCATTTCACGTTTTTACGGAACACATTACACCTGTTCATGAATTTATGCATATCTCATCAGCCACACTTCGTTGCACAAGAAGCACTTTTCATATTCACGAGCATTATTGTTTTGCTTGTGGTTGCGGGCTTGAGCTGATGTGCTTGTATAGTTAAACGCTTGCACTCATCAGAGCAAATGGGATGGCAGTTTATTAAGTGGCGGTAACTTTTTAAAATTAAATTGATTCCTAGTCACAGTCATTTCTGTGTTTGGTTATTATCTTAGATACTGACAATATAGTGCCATCATCCAAATGGATTTGCGAATCTATCTTTGGTAAACATAATGGGCTATGAATGGGAGGAGAAAAGTGAGTAAGTAATCATAAATTGGTTTCCGAGGTTGTGTCAGTTAATTAGCACCTGATTAAACGGTCAGTGGAGATGTCCATGGATTGCTGTGGGACACAGCTGTGAGAACCATCAAGAGAATGCCCATTAATCAAAACAGTATTGAGAAAAGGGAGAGACTATGAGAAGTGTTTCAGGGGGCAGGCTGCACAAAGTCAAGCACAAATGAGCAATGTTCCACAACACTTTAGTAAACAAAATGAATAAATAAATGAAGGAGTAATAATAATGTCCATTTAATTGTGCACAAAATGAACACAAAGTAAGTATTCGGGGACACTCCCATGTTGTTGTTGTTTTTGTTGTTGTTGTTATTTCTGAAGAGGAAGAGATTTGTGTACAGGAAATTTGTTATTATATTTGTCACTGGTAGATGAAAAAAAAAAACCCACCCCTCATTAGCAGTCAAGCTCTGCACTCTATAAAATTGTCAGTGACATCCTTCTCTCCTGCCCCTGCAGACTTGTTACAGTGTTCAGGGCGACTTGTGAAGTCATGGCAGTGTAAACTGATGTTTGAATTGTGACATGAATGCAGACCGAGAGGCAGTACTATTTTCTGGAAGAGACATCTTTCTCTTCTAACAATGTTCCTTTCTTTTTTATTCAGATAATCTCATTTGAGATTACATTGTTGTACTGTCTTCCAAAGTGTCACATACCAATTACACACTTGTAAAGACCTGTGACTGGCTGTGGAGTTCAGACAAGTGTGCATTATTCTCACTTGTGGGCCGATATGTTGGGAATTTCTGATATTTGTTTTTTCTTTGCGCCTGCCTCTTTTTTCAAAAGATGCAGTGGATTTGCTTAGGTTTGCCTCCTATTGTCCTTTTTGTCAGTATACTCTCTACCAACAGTCACAACAGTGCTCTATTTTGGGTTGCGGTCTGACAACCGGTTACATTTTGGAACAGATTCTAACTTAAGGCTCCTTTACACTGTGCAATTTTCAGCTGTCACAGAAGACAACTGACAGTCCTTCGAGAAACGGGGGTGAAATCTTTGGTTATCAATCTAAAACAGTGGTCCTAGATCACACTGCGAGACATGTTGTTGGCCAATTTGGAGTTTTGGAGACAGGCTGCATCAAAATTAGGATGCTGTCATAAATTTATAAACCTAAGTTCATGTGACTGCTGCTAGGAATACTGTCTTTAAACCAACCAAGCACAATATAACATAAATATAGCCATAGATATGTGCAGATAGACAGTACACTGACATGTATTTACAGTGTAAATGCAATTTTTCAATTATTAGAGTAAAAAAGCAGTGCCAGGCACAATTCACCAGGCATTCATTGCACAATTTGACAAGCCACAAAAGTGATATTGCACAATTTGACACAAATTGCAACCAAGATTTTATTAGGGTCCATCTCGAACAGCGTGACAAGTAAATAACCTGTAAAATTGCTGTTATCACATAGTACAGGGGGCTTTGGAAAAGATTTTTCTAATCCCCATTCAAGCAAAATCATCCTCTTATCCAATCACCTGTCCCCGCAGAACCAGTAATGTTAGTGGCTCACATTAATAGGCGGCCCTAAAGGCCTGTGTGGGCTTGTTTTTTTACACTGCAACCTGCAGGATTTTCTGCTGCAGCCCCCAAAACCTCACAATCCATTTTTTTACTGAGCTTGAGTCGGATCCCATTGAGCTGCTTTCACATGTCACCAAAACATTTGAGTCCCCACTGACAAGCGTTGTAAAAGATTTCTTACAGCTGTTTTCTTTTTAACAAAGACTTTAGCCATGACTTTGAAACTGTTGCCATTTTGCGCCATGTGTGGAGGGCTAAAGCTGGCAAACAGAATTCTTTTCAGCCTACACACTGACCATGCATTACATGGTGAGTGCTCATGCCCACCTGCAGCTTTGGAAGAGGACCCCGTGCTGCCAACATCTGCTGCAGGTCTCACAGGACCTGTGGGCTGTGGACTGCCCATCTGCAGTTCTGAGAGTGTTTGTCTTTGTTTTCACTCAAGAATTCGAAGGATAATGAAGCCTTTGTTCTTTAAAATCTACATTCTTTTTCTCAATACAAAAAACATTTCTTGCTAACCAAGGATTCTTCCTGAAGCCATCTGAAAGATTCCTTTTATAGGTTAAGGAACAGGTGTTCACACTCATGAGCTGGCAGTATAACTTGATCAATTATGCATAGAAAAGATTCCCCACATGAATGCCTAGTAAGCCTCTCTGTAGCCTATAGATGCAGCACCCACTGATGCGAGGAAAGGCTCCATCCTACACAAGAAACATAAACATTTTCACACATGTATTCAATACACGTAGCCTCTGGTGTAAAAAAAATACAGTGCTGCAAGGGGATGACGCAGTGGTCAACAGATGTCTCTATTTAGTCTTTTTGCGTCAATGGGATTGCCGTGATGAATTCTTATCTGAGCATGTGTAAAAATAAATGTAATCTAATTTCTTTTAAGAAAACTTCTCTGGTGGGTTCATAGACCATCAAATAGATTTGATAATTGCTGGTTTTCTCTTCAGTGGCATTACCCCTTTCAGGATTCTGTTTTTTTTAAAGTCATAAGATCAAAAGAACACTTACATGCATTTTAAGGACACTAGCCATCAACCATCAAAGCTCAGAACATAGA
>JBCAUF010000061.1:25073485-25121103 GCA_038406115.1 Haemulon aurolineatum | reverse complement strand
CATTATGCAAAAAAGGCATTAATTGATTTTGCTCAGTAGGGGGCAGACATTCATCAAAACGAGCTGACACATACACAAGTAACGCCACATTCTCAAGTAGCTAATTTCAATAAATCACCAAAGGCAGGTTTGCAACGTTGTTCAAATGAAACTTAGCCCAGATGGCTAGCTAGGAGTTTGTAAACGTAAACATTTTAGAGGAACTGAAAGTCGAGCCACTGGAAGATTATTCCACATTTCTCCTGCCTTGAAGGGCAGTAATGTTCATCTACAAATAGTCGGTGGGTGAAATGCACCCCTAATCTTTCTTGTTTTTTGGATTTACTGATAGCAGGACAGCTCACCATTGTTTGGGTTGTTTAATCGTGTAGTGTTTTTTTTTTTTTTTTTTTTTTTTTGCTGAATTTGTGTTGTATTAACTTACAGTCGGTCTGTGTGCAACATTACAGCAACCACTGACAGCATACTTCAGCATACTAAGGAAGCCTCTTGATGGGGCTCCTTGGGCTGGATGAATACACTAATGGGTTAGTGGTCCATTATTGTGTGATGAGTGTATGTTAAAAGACGGTCTGGCAGTTTGGGGTTTTTTGGGAGGCGTCATGTATGTTATGATTTGCTCATTTCCTTTCTTGGTTTTAGTATGATTTAAAATCAGATTTGAATATTATTCTGACTTGCACAAGAAACTGAAAGTTATATGGTTTTGTTCCTCTGACAGAATGTGACAGTGCTTCAGATTAAAGTATTTCCCACAGTTTCAAGTAAAGGGGGGGCTTGGATGTAGTGGAGCACAAGCTCAGCAGGTATCTGAATTATAATAGGTGGAGGCTCTGAAACCTGCGCTAAAGCTTGATTTTAACGTATTTTCCACCTATTTTGTGCTGAATTGAAATAAAAGAGAGGAGATGGCGTAGTGGGAGTTTAAGTTTTACTTTATTTATTCATTTGTCTTTTATTAAAGATTTGTTTGATATTGTTAACTTATTTGCTGTTGTCTTCTCGTGTTGGTTGATTTCAAAAGCTGCCCCATGATCCTGTCTTATAATCTCTGATTGTAGGCCTTGTGTGTTCCCTTGCCAAATGCCTAAAGGAATAAATGCAGACACTTGGATTTTCACATCTCAGATACATTGGAATAGAAAAGTTCCTTACTCTGGATGGATGTGGTAGAGATAATGACAAAATTGTACTCAGAAGGCAGGCCCTCTGGTTGTGGATTTACTCCCCAGAGTGTCTGGGTCTTATGTATTTTGTATTTGCTGCAGAAGATTAAAAGTGTCTGTACAGTTTTGTGGAGAGGGTGCAGGTGAAGACTTGACTCTGCCATGTATTTTTTTCTCTTCCCCTCCGACAGTTTATGCAAAATGGTTTGATAAGAAACTTGATAGGATTCAGGTAAGCAGATTTTGAGGTCAGATTGAGCCTTGAAACATCGACTTCAGCTCTCATCCAGGCACTTGATGTTCGTGGCATTGTTCACATTATCTTGAAAAATCTAACAAACAGACTAGACTTCCAAACCACTCGTTCTTGCTGATATGCCCTAGTTTTCCATATGTTGCGGCTTCAAGCGAATCTTTTGGAAATGGGTCTCTCAGGGGCACAGGTTTGATAAGACAAATTCTTTAATCCTGACAGACAGGCAGGTTGAGCTCAACAGATACAGTAAATCAATCAATGTGTCTGAGAAGTAGCAGCCCTCTGTATCGACTGTGACCCACTCCTCCCCCTCAACAGACGCTTTCTAGGACAAGCTACTCAGTGACGGCTTATGATACAGTCAGTCCTTACAGTCAAGCTCTGAACATACCAAACTGTATAGTTTATACGCTAACAAACAAGGTTACAAAAAAAAAAAAGTGTATTTGACCCACAAGATGAAGTATGCTAGGCATCATTACCAAGCGCCGCTTAGAGTCAACAGGAGGCTGGAGATGGTTCACCTCATGCCATCTTTTCACTGGACCATTAACCAGATTCACAGAGCGAGCGGGTGAGTGAGCGAGCTAGCGAGCGAGAGCAGCCTTCAGCGCCAGAGGCTTTGAGACACGGGGACATTCAGATATATTTTAACCTGTAGATTCAAGATTTGAGCCTGCCCTCTGAATCATATTCAATCCAGGCACCCGAGGTGTGCATGTGATGATAGGTAGGAATTGAAAGCTTTATGGGGAAGAAACCGGGTCGCGGTGATGAATAACAAGTAGAGTTGGTGCTTTTTTTTCACCCCCAAAAGGAGAGCCTAAACAAGATTATATGAGACTCAGTGAATAAAAGATCCGACTCTGTAAAGACGAAGGGAGGGAACTGAGGAATATGGGGGTGTGCATTTCATCATTATAGCAAGATGTTAGTCATTGAATCAGTCATTCGGTGAACGGGAAGTCAACAGTTTTTAATATGCTCCTCTGATTCCCCGATGGTTTCCCCTCATAGCATCTTCATCCTTTTTAAGCAGCATGAGATTTCTTCCCTCTGCTCTTCCAGGGCAGGAGAATCAGGGCTTGTTCTCACATTTCAGTCCATTTATCTCCTGCTAGATGCAGCTCAGTGATCTTAGCCCTCCATTAGCCTGCACAGAAAAGCATCCAGTGCAAGTAAACAAAAAAATTTAGAGATGGCCCATTTCTTCTTTCCCCCCACTGTTCTCAACCTTGTCTTCCAAATGACTTACGGTATCTTCAAAACAACACATTACATTCGCCGCGTTGAAGAAAGCACAGCGCTGGCCCCGTGCTAATATGCCTTGTTTGCATGTCCTAAAATTTCAGTAGCTGGCACAGAAATGGAGCGGCTCTCTGGTGTGGTTGTCATAAAGTTGATATTTCAAGAGATAAATTGCACCCGTGTTTCCTCAGGGCTCTCAGCGAAGGGAAATCAAACGGCCACAGTCAGCTATTGCATAATATCATGTCTTAGCAAGATTTACCACATATCTCAGGGATCTAAATAAATCACAGCTGTCAACTGCATTTTGCTGTTTCTGTAATTAATGTGCCTCAGAGTTAAAATATTCTAGCTCCCTGTTTCCATCTCTCTTTATATCCAACAGTGACAAAACACATCATATGTCAGGGGAAAGAGATTGGGATCATTTGAATCATTTTCTTCTCTGCAAGAATGCTTTCCCCAGTGGACACCTCAGCCTCTGATGTGCAAAATACATTCGTCACACTGGACACGATTCCATCAATTTGAATGAACACCGTTATTAACCTGTTTGTTAGTTCAGCTTTGAATTCACATCCAACCACATTTATCATTTGTTTTTGTCCTCACACTCTGAAATGATTAGTCGATTGATTGATCATTAACCTATGAGCAGAAAGTTAACTGGCATGTATTCTGATTATAGCGTATGAATCACAAACTCTTAAATGCAAAGATTTCTTGTTTTCTTCTGTCTTTATATTATTGGGAATGGAATATGTTCCAATATGCTGGTCGGACTAATACAGCAATTGGAAAAGTCACCAGGGGTTTCTGGGAAATTGCGATTAAAGTTTTCCTGATTTTCTGATATTTTATATAAAACATAATTGAAAAAATAATTGACAGATGAATCGATATTGAGAATAATTCCTGCATTCCTGCGCTCTGGCAGGATGAGCTGTGGTGCACAGAAAGTTGAGAAACAAATACCCAAATATTATTGCACGCCCTAGATTTACTCACAAACCAAGCAATTAGGACATCTCCCACTCAGCAACACCGGCAGGAGCTATATTGCAGTAACTTGTCATAATTAGCTGTCCTCTGTATTGAACTTCACAACAGCAAAGATCTTTAAATTATTATTTAAAGTGAGAAATTGGAGCGCTTTGAGGGCTCTGCTGTAGAAATTTTCTAAAATTGATACTGATAAACTGATTATTGCGAGAGAAACGCTTATTCCTGCTGATTTCCCTTAGGACTGTAAAGATGATCACACTGAGTAAAAGATGGATAAGGAATTACTGTGGAAATTGATTCTGATTAGTTGTATCCTGGCTCTTCGGCAGCGTTAATACCTAGTGCAGTCGTGCAAAAATGCTTAAGGTGGTATAGAATAAAAGAGGGGCTACATTGAACCAAACAAGTGTTGTAATTGGAGCAAACCAAAATACATGGTCAGCTAATTTGTCAATTGTGTTGAAAGCCTTAGCTGTAATTTTCTATAATTTGGTTCACTTTGTTGCACTCTGCACTATAGCCAGTTCTGCTTTGAGAGGTAGTTTCCTCTTTGCCAACAGTTTACCCTGACAACTGTAATCAGTTATTATTGTGAAGTATTCAAAAATGGCAAACACAGCTCAGACCCTGCAAGGCTTGGCTATGGTGCTGCAGCTTAGAGACACTTTGAAGACATAAGAGAGAAGAAACCCCCACATTCAGGCTGTGCTCAGATCTGAGTGAGTCAAAGCAGCTTTCTATTGTGAAGTAAGACACAAACTGGTATCAAGATTGCTCTTTGTCTCAAATGCGTAGTGTGACAGCTGGTAATAAAGACGCTGCTCATCAAGACTTTTTTCTGTAGTGATGCATGGGGGCGTGTGAAGGCCCAAAGATTTACTGTCAAAATTATGCACATACTGTTGTAGCAACTGTGCAGTGATGGAAATTTTTATACTTCTTGAAAAAGTGTCCTTTCTCTTGAGAAAATGATAAACCTATGTTTTGTAACATTTGCATAATAACAGTCCTTGCACCAAAGATGTTGTTATCTTAAATAGCTCCAAGAACTCTAGAGCAGAAAGAGCTGACTAATTGATCTCAATCAGGAGAGACTTCATTCTGAGCGAACAGTCATTATTTATCGCCTCGAGCAAAATAAAGATGAGAAATGTGAAAAGTCTGTCATTACGGGGTGGTGAAGCTGTGAGTAGTATAGAAGACCCCCCGGTGGAGTCTGGACACTGGTGGTGGTGAAGGGATAAAGAGAATGCCTGAAGATCTGGATTTGATGAGGAGTGGACTTCTGATGAGCTCTACTTGTGGAGAACTGGAGGTGAATAGGGTGGAGGAAGGTTGCAAGGGCTACACAAAGAGAGGAAAATGGATTTAAAGTTTGATGGCAACAATGTGACTAGTTGATGGAGCTTGTGGCAGAATATGGACAGTTCAACTGAAAGAGTAAGTCAGCTGATAATGAAGACGTGAGAAAGAGAAGTGATGAATGAGTGTAAAGATTGTGTTCCCTTTGCTGAGCTTCAATTGATTAAAAAATGAATTAACAACAACTTTGATCATTCTGATTGCTTGTGCATCTGTCCTCATGTGGTGTTTGTTCCTCCATTGTGAGGATTTGCAACTATTGTCTGTTTTGTATCATTGTAAACTGAATATCCATAGGTTTTGGACTGATGTGGTCAAAACAAGACATTTGAAGAGGCTGACATTTTAAATGCAAGACGATTCATGTAATTATCGAGAAAGTAAACAAAAGATAATTGAGTTTAAACATTCATTGCAGCCCTAAATTTCCCCGTTGTAGGACAATAAAGGAAATCTTATCTTAAATAATTTACCATTTTTATCTGACTTATATAGATGGTGATTATAGACTGGTTGGACTGCAATGCTGCACAATAGGATACTGAAAATGACAGTGCAGCTTACAATAACAATACAGTAAAACTGCTGGCAAAACGAAGGATTGAATGCTCTCCATGAGAACAGTGTCAGAATTTTTCAGGCTGGGAAAAGCTGCGCTGACTTGCTGAAAAAGCAGATCAGTGACAGATGGCAAGCTCAGTTTAGTGTATTGCACTAATTGCATTGCTGGTTTCTGGTTTTGCTGCTCAAGAATTAAGGTATTACCCCCCAGACCACTTACAAACGTGAACAAAGAGCAACATCGAAAGTTTGATCCATTCTCATCGATGCATCCTTTTTAGGCTCATTTTAGTCTTTTTTTTGCTTTCATAGTGGCAGCCTCTCAACTCTCCAGTCCTTGTATGGAGCTTAGCCTTGCTCTCTCCATTCATTTTCCTTGGGGCAGCCTTCCTCTACCTTCCTATTGATCTGCTGTGCAGCATCAACATGCTAGAGTGTCAATTATAGAGCCCCTCCTGCCCATCTGTGAGAGGAGAGCTACAGCATCTCTAAAAGTTTCCCTGGCTGGCTTCGCCGACCAGCAGCTGCTCAGGTCTCAGGAGATGAAGAGGGGAATAATCGGCTGAAAATAAATGTACATTTATTTCTGATGTATCCTTGTTTGTATTTATTATACTCCTTTTGCGGTACTGATTGGACTGTAAAACGTTCGGGCTGGAGCTGTGAAAAGTGTGTTAGTGAAGTGTGATAAGAAAATAAAAAAAATATGAGCAGGTTTCGAGGTGCAAGGGCTGGTCTGCACAGCACATTCGTCATCTTCAAAGAGAGCACATCTTAAGTTTTTTTCAGGTGAAGTGCAGTTGTAAGGGCAGGCTGGTTGAAGAGAGTGGACGGGGCCCATACTTCTCAGTAAAAGGAAATCCTGTTTGTAGCATTGTTACTAATAGCAACCTGAGTCTACAGTATGTTTGCTGATCCTCCTGTATCTCATCTTCCCTATTGACTCCACTATTTATGTTCTCTTAAAACGCAAACTGTCTCCAGACCTCCCTCAAACATCAGCAAACTGCGGCAACATTTCCCTAAATATGAAAAAATGGTCTGTATATTCGAAAACTAGTCTTGGTGACAGATGTGTGGGCGGAGTGAGACCAACACAATGTAAAACAACTCCCACACTGCGTCCGTCTGTGCACATTAAAAAAAAAAAAATAAATAAATAAAAAAAATCACCATTTCATTTGATAATCTTTCAGTCCAGAAATGCGGAAAGTAAACAAGGAACATCTTTGAATTGTCAAAGATATATTGTTGTAAACAGACAGGTTTTGCACATGTCAGAATGAACATGTTAACTGTAGATGTTGCTGCTGGTGTTTGCTTGCGAGGGCATGTAGAGACACGCACTTATTTGCCTGAAGGTTATTGTATGGCATTTCGAAACAAACGTATAGTCTATTCTAAAACATGCTTTTGCACCTGAGGAAAGGTTGCTCTCCTGATATGAATCTCCTGCAATTCCTGCAGCTGTCTTTGACATTTTGTAGCTGGTAAGCATTTCTGTTGTTTTTCACAACTCTGTGTTGTACATGTTTATTGAGGTGCATGCCATTACTGGCTGATCTGTAAATATACACACATTTGTTCTTCTCATTCAGCACCCTCCCAACGTGTTTTCTTTTTGAGCACAAAAGCAAACCAAAACCGGGGTTAGGTTTTCAGTGTGTCAAGCTTGAATATTGTAACATGAGCCACAGAATGGGGTTACAGGCAGTATATTACAGCTGAGCTTTGGAAATACAGTGAGAACATTGATAATGTGTAACCGGATTTCACTGAGTATGCTAATAATGCGCTTTCCACTCGGTTACTACATCACTGCATGTCATGATGAATAAAGCTCTGACTGGTGCGCTTAATTAAAATGGGATTTTTCAACAGAGTGATGGTAGTCTCTCAAATGATTTATTCAGAGGAAATAGCCAGCCCACCCCCGTAGCATTGAGATCTTTAAGATTAAAGAATGAATTACCTACATCCTGGTCCAAGAGGTGGCACTACAAGATACTCATCTGGAACAAAAGACAAAACAGGTTGATTAACGTGATAATGCATGACACAATCTTGTGAGGCGTTAAGATCTTTTTCCTTCCGTTGCTCTCGAGATACTCCTTCAGACTGGCTAGGTGTTTTTCAGTCTGAGAGAGACATATGAGCTGTCTCCCACCACCAGCTCTTCTTTTGTACAAACATGAAGTTTGATGACATCTGTCTTAAAATCTGCAGTCTTGCAGAACAGAACTCTTCCATGTTTACAGCTGTATTTTTTTTTTCCCTTTTGCCTATCTATACCGTGCTGTGTTGGCAGCTCACTGCCTTCTCGTCAGTGAATGCTCTGATGTAGGATATGCTGGTGCACGGTTGAATTTGGTTATGGTGGGTAGGTTGGGGGCGGGGGAGGGGGATAAGGTGAGTTGCCTGGCTTCGCAGTTGTCACCTGCTTGGCAGCAGTTAAAGCGGACCTGCGGTGAATCAACTCTGAAAAATTACTTCTCACTCAGTAGGAGATAGTTGGGTGTATTCAAAGGACCTTGTCACTTCCAATATGCTCTCAATGAGTCTCACCCGCTGCCGATCTAAGGCTTCAACCCACTCCGCTGGAAAACCAATGTCTACAGCCCTATTCTGCAACTGTGCGCTGGGAGATTGTTCCTTCAGAGCCTATTACAGCCTCAGGAATGAACAGGGTGTAGATATGTACATACAAGATAGCTTGTAGTGGCATATTTTGCGCCTAGTATATGGCATGCGTGCATTGTGTGTGTCAGCAAGAGGGGGAGAAGGGAGGAAATTAAAGTGTCAGCTGGGTAGATGTGCATTACAAGACGGAACCTCGAAGCTCAAAATTCAGCTTTTAATCTGTAGTACTGCATGTACCTCAGCGGCTTGTTTACAACAGTCCAATCTGTACAGAATTTGCATCTAAAAATATTCACAGCTGTGAAACAATGAACGGAACCACAACAAAGCAGATGTGGGCTACTGTTTTGATAATTGATTAATCATTCATGTCAATTTGAATTTCTGACATTTGAGCTTTTCCACTGTGAGGAATAGTCACTTTTTCTAGTCTTACAAATGAGTAAACTGTATACCTTTGGGGTTTGTTGGACTACCATGAACACATCACCTCTCGGAAATTATTGTGCACATTATTGACTATTTTTTGATGTTTTACAGGTCAAACAACTAATTGAAAAATGATTTACAGATTAGTCAATAATTAAATTAATCATTAGTTGCAGCCCTTGTGAGGTACAACTACCATCAGATAACTGAAAATAAAGTTTTAGGCTCTAAGTTTTTAATGTATTGATGCTCTGTTTCAATACGTAATTAGCATAGGTAAAATCTTTATATCCCTTCATGGGCTAAATTACAGGAAGTGGGCTTGCTTAGTGCAGTGACTTCTTAAGGTGGATATTTTTTTCCCTTGCCAACTTCGGATATAAAAGCTGCTCTCCGTCTGTAATAGCATAATTACACTTTAAAGTAATTTCTTAGACCATAGGCCCGTTGGTTTGTTGTACTTTTCTACCCTGCAAGGCATAGACTCAGACATGCTTAAGAGACTCTGAGACCCACATGTGAATTCCATTATAATATATGTAATTGATTTTGCCTGTAGTAAGCAGAAATACCTTGGTAATGCTGGAGTGGTCCATTTGGTACAAAGAAATATCAGCTTCATCAGTAGTCTATTCAGTCCTTTTGAACTTCCCTTTAAAACCTTAATGCTCCTAATGATTTGACAGGCTTTGAAGAAGTAATGTGGTAGTAATGGTGATATATTTTTGAAGAAAATAATAATTTCTTACTTAGAAAAGTAACTGCACTGCAGAACAGCAATCTAACTACCGCAGTCACTGCCAAAGGCATAGTCTGGTGTGACTAGAACCATGAAACAGTTTCAATTTGCCAGTTAGATGTGAAATAAGCAAAACTAGGGAAATGTAATGATCTAAGACTGTCACAATATTTTGATAGAGGCTGAGTGCATTAACGGACGAGCTTGATGGGTGTAAACAAAGCACGGACTTGACACTCAGCTGCATCAACCTTGAGAGTTCATGGAAACCTTTTGAATTCAAAATGGTAGGTGCAGGAAGGTTGTATGAGAGAAAAAAAATAAAAAAAACGAGCTTGGGAGCAGAACTGTCTCTTCATTCCACATAATGCTGTGGTAAAAAGGTTAAGCAAAAAAAAAAAAAGACGACGAAGAGGTATTGGAAATCTCATACCAAGACAAATGCTTTTTTTCTGTTTTCTCTGTGCACTGTCTCACTGCTCGTCTCTTTTTCATCTTTCAGGAATTCACTCTGAAGCCTGTGGACCTAAGCAGGCCTGAGGGCTCTGACATATACCAAATCCCTGCCCAGGGGAACAGGGGGAGATTAAAAACTTCTGATTGAGGTGGAGAGGAAAGAAATCGAGAGAGAGAGAGAAAGAGAGAGAGGGAGGAGAGGAGAGACAGAGAGAAAAAGCTTATCGTTCACCTTTGTTCTTCCTAATGCCCCAAGTGAAGGATCTCCATAGGAAAGACCGTGGGTAACAGCAGACGCAAGAGCAGCTGCCCGCCACTGTGGTCAGATGATGGAGTGAGGGAGTGAAAGAGGAGAAGAGAGCAGGATTACATCCTGTGAAAGAGCCAAGCTCATATTCTACATTAATTGAATGCCTGGGAGAGAGGAGAGACATGAGAGGAAGCCTTTTCTGTGCCAGCTGCTTCAAGAGGTATTGCAATTAACCCTCTGGCCATCATAAAATAATACCTGGCTTCTGTTGTTTTCTGATTGCTGGGTTTGGTTGTACGGCACGGATGTGCGCTCGGACCGTGGTCATGTTTCAACCCCCGGTGTGTAGACCGGATTGGACCGGCTGTCGACGAAACGGCCTGACCGTGCCGATGCTGCTGCTGCTGCTGCTCCTCTACAGCTCCCTCAAGGCCGCTCAGGCTGCCAAACCCAAAGGGCCTGGACACACGCATTTGAACTCCATCCGCATTGACGGGGATATCTCCTTAGGTGGGCTCTTCCCAGTACACGCCAGGGGCCACGATGGCAAGCCATGTGGGGAGCTGAAGAAGGAGAAGGGTATACACAGACTGGAGGCCATGCTCTTTGCCCTTGACCGCATCAATAATGACAATAATCTGCTGCCTAACATCACGCTGGGGGCCCGCGTCCTGGACACCTGTTCCAGAGACACTCACGCCCTCGAGCAGTCGCTCACCTTCGTGCAGGCTCTGATCGAGAAGGATGGGACGGACGTGAAATGCCTCGGAGGGGGATCGCCAATTATAACTAAACCTGAGAGGGTGGTGGGCGTCATTGGCGCCTCGTCCAGCTCCGTCTCCATCATGGTGGCCAATATACTGCGCCTGTTTAAGGTAAGACATCATCCCGGTTATTGAGTTTGCGTGGGTTTAATGGTGCACAGAAAAGACCACGAGCTGCGTCTGTGTCATTGAATATGAAATTTAAAAACTGTGATTTGTGATGTTTCTGCTTTATTGATCCCTCCCATATATTTGTTTGAATAATTTATAACGCCGGCTGAAAAACAACAGGAGTTGCTGAACAGTGTGAGAGAACAATATGTGTTAGATATCTGCTGCCACGCAATGGACACTTTCATAACTTAAGAGAGGCGATCTCTTGGTAAATCTCATCACTCTGACTATTGCCCTGCAGGAGTTGGTTGCTAAGCAGTGAGAGGTATTGCCTGTCATCATACAGAAGTGATTAATAGGAAGAGTAATTGATTTAATTTTTACCCCATACAGTAGCCTTTCTTCCAATCCAGTCCTGTGTTTGCATCTGTTCACACGATGGAAAATGCACATGTACATTTGGACATTTGATGAATTATTTAACACACATTTTATTTTCTATCCAGCCAACCATGGCAAGCGTAACACCTCTTTCTACTTTACCGCAGGTGTGATTGCTATTTACCGCTCGGCTCACTGCAAAACAATACACCTTACTTTGACTTTAAAGAGAATTACTTTTTATAAAGTACTGTCATGTGCTTGAAATTGTTTCATGGGCAATTACACATTTTTTGCACAGATATTACTCAAAAACGCTTTCACTGGGATCGGCGAGGTAGTGGCTTATTTAAATTCTGTGTTAATTAAAATGAGGGATTCTTCCTCAGATAACAGTCCAACTTCAAAACCAACTCATCAACTCTGTGTTCTGCCTTCACCTAAAAAGCTGATTATAATCCTGACTCCAAAGTATTACTTTCACCTTGATCTTGCATGAAAATTTATGCCTAATCCAAACAAGAATTCCCTCTTGTTATGCTTGAAAGTACATGGAGGTCGGGTGGCTCAGTCACCAAAGTATCCCTGCAGCTGATTCAGTGTCTTACTTAAGGAGTCCTCGGCAGGCCAGGTGTTTACTCTCACTAAAATGGGCTCTAACCTAATTGAGGAGCTACAGATTTGCACCTCATTTTTTGCAGTCATTGCACAAAGCAACACAGGATAACAGCATGGCAGGTTACAAAGTTTCTTGTCTCAAAATTCTCCAACTCCTACCTAAGAGTAATTAGCTAACAGCATGAGTCAATTGAAAACTAATCCTTTGATAATCAATTTGAGGTTAGGTCATATCTGCTTTTCCTTATTCCCTAATTACATCTGCAGTTGTGAGGAACAGCTACTTTTCTTTCTCTTGTGTGATAAATAAACTCACCATCTGTCGCCTTTTTTTCTTTTTTTTTTTTTTGTGAGTGTGGTTTTGACAAACCAGCAGGTTTAAGATATTACCTTTGGCATTTTATGGCATATTAGCATATAATCTTACATTTTCAAGACCAAAAACAATTGAGTAATTGGAAAAATAGCATGCTGATTAATTAATAATTAAAGCAATAATTAGTTGCAGCCATAGGCAATGTAAATTGAAAGCAGAGCAGCACAATGCGTGCCCTGTTTTTTCACCCTTGTTTCTGCTCCTCCCTCCGATGCTCACAGCTCCGGTGCTGAACCAGACCAGCCTCTGGCAGTGCTTTCCACGACTGCCTCCCAATGCGATCAACACTGAGCCGTCTATGCCAGTGCCATCCAGGACGCTCTGCAGTGTGTCATGATATTATTACCGCGCTACGATTAGGACTCAGACTTTTTATTTCATTGACTGCAGAAATTCAGTGTTTTCACATCAGCTGTAATAATCATGTTAGATGTCTGTATAGCCAATACAGTGTGAGTCATAAAGGAAAACGTGAGACTTTGTGTGTAGGCGTTTATACTGTAGGAGTTTAGTGTGGGGTGCCTGGTCTCTAGGTGTGCTGCACTGTAGGGTGTAGTGTAACTGGGTAGGGGCCATGAGTACTATAGCATTAGTCATAATTGTAGGAAGGGTGTATTGATTTTTAATATTTTTAGATTTAAATAGATGACAAAAGTAGACCTCACTAAATAAAATCAGTATCAAGTATCTTCCCAAGGTGGTCAATGGATTTGGAAAACTTCTTTTTTTTTTTTTTATGCTTTTTATGTATATCAGTTAATCTAATACTCCCCAGCAACAGCATGTATAATTTGATAAGCTCCCTGATTCCAGAGTGTTACAAACCACATGGGATGCATCCTGCCTGTCGAGGCCCCCAGCTTTAATCGAACTGAACCCAGTGTGACAGAACACACACACGCTTACTGTATTACTTACTGCATATTTTAAACGTTCATATGTTATTTTCTTCAGCGCACAATATACCTCTACGCATGGGTGTGATTTATGGTTACTCATTGATAGTACACATAATGATACACATAGTCGAGCATGCAAAGCCCTGTGCCTGAACTCTATATTTCTTTCTGTCTTCCACGTATAAAAAATGCGTATATGCCCGCTCACACAGGTAGGAGTCGGCCACAGTAATGAGCCTCTCCAGCAGCGTGTTCTTGATCCCACTCTCACATGGAAGCCTCAAATCCTTCGTCATTAACACAGCACTCGTTCCCTCTTCATTAATGCACGTAAGCGGTGTCCTTGCATATTTAATTTGGATTTCTCTGATCTCCTTTCTCTTTATCCTCAATGTATATATTAGCATTCCCCTCTTCTGCCTTTTTAGATTTAGACAGCTGGAGGTTAAGAAAGCAGCATCAGCCAGACGGCAGGTTGAGTAGATCAACACAGTGAAATCTTGCCAGTTCATCTTCACTTACTATCGCTTCTGCGTTGCCCTATTGAAAATCAAAGACTGTCCACGGCTGTCGCCAATCAGTCAACATCCACTCTAATTGAATAACGGTCATTACAACAATCAGAAAAGAGAAAAGGCACCTGACGTGATGTGAGGCAGTCTGGTCAGTTATATGGATTAAACAGTAAACCTTTAATGGAGAGTGTTGTGCGGTCATTTACGTGGGGTCTTGAATTATGGCTTCCCAGGGAATCACGGGTCAGCCAGATGGCAGCTGGTTCTCCTGGTCCTGATGGACCCGCTGTCGGTCCCCCGGAAGGTAACTTAACTTTACGGCCGTCTCATAACACGCCCTGCGCCAGTGAGACATCATTTGCTGCATGATCTAGCAAGCCGGGAGGAGAAAGACGACCACGTCTACGAGCACTGCGGCTAGACATAAATGTTTGCTTTAAATGGAGGCTGTGCATGCACACACGAGTATAAACCCGGCATACTGATGAGGGCATGCTCTGTAGACATGCAGACATGTGCATTAATGTACGCTTGCACAACAACACACAACGCCACGCACAAAAGTGTACCACTCAAACACGCACAGCATGTACGTAAACACTTCATGCACAGAAACACAAGCATGCACAAAAGCAATCAAGCACATTTGCACGCAAACCACTTTAAACCGAGCGGCAGCCACCTTGGTGTAGTTAGCAGGTTTAGAGAAAAGTGTTTCCTCAGCACTCAGCTGCATACAGATGTGGTCCAGAGCAGCTTGATGAATATTTTACTCCAACCTTATGTAACGGTAACACGGGTACCGGGAGCTGCAGCTCAAGAACATTTTAGTGTGGTTCCCAGAAAAGCCGGGGCTGCTGTGACAAGCAGCTGGGGAAAAGATAATTCATGATCACAGACAAGCTATGTCAGATGATTACATTATTCATTTGCGTAGCAGATGCGTTCATAAAGTTGACACACATCACGTACAACACAGATTACACTATCAGGCCTGTCCCTCTTGACTAGTGTTTATCTCAGCAGGAGGCCTTGACAGGGATTTCCTTTTCAACCCAGTCGGAGGAAGTTCTTGTTCGGTGAAAGAAAAAAGAAATATTTTTTTATAGATTTCATTTGTTTCATTCTGTGGTGCACATGAGTAGCACAATAGAAAGGCAGTGACCCAGGAATAAGAAGCTCAGAGCGGCCTAGCCCTTAATGCTCACTGGATAGCATTTTGGTGGCTCCTTGTTCTGATATTACACTTTACTGCTGGCTGGACAAAGCATCTCACATTCACTGAAGTGGCTAGATTCAGCAGTAAAGGGACCACAGAAGAGAAGAGTATAAAAAATGATCACTTTGGAGGAAGAAAAGTAGAAGAATATGATTTTTCATGCAAGAGCACACAGGCTTTCAGCATCCCACTCATTCTGACATTTTCCTTCACCCCTGGTTCATGGTCTTGTTTCTAAGTTTCACATTGGAGACACAAAAGCTAACCTACTGAGTTATTGTTCGTGTGCATTGTGTAGGAACTTTCACAACTGACTTGCAATGGCAATTCATCTACCTGTGATTTGTAAAGGTGTCAGAAACAAAAACAAATCAATGACTACACAATTGTCTTTTTTTTGTTGTTGTTTTTTTTCTGTCTGTATGTGATCCAGACCCCTGCTGTTACCAAGCTGCTCTGGCATCGCTGTAATTACTGTCAGGCAGTTTAATTGGACTGAGCCCTCATGGGTTAAGTGCTTCAAACTGTCAACAAAAAGTAAAGCAAATAATATTTAGTGCTGAATAAACACGATAGATTATGAATAGTTGATTAGAGTTTGCCCTGAGCTGCCTTCTCTGAGCCTTATTTCCTCTGGAATTCTTGTGGGATTTTGTACACGATAACATTGCTAGTAAAAGCATGTAAATAATGAACTACCATGCTGAATAATGCATTTTAAGGCATATTAGCAATTTTAAACATACCATCTGTTATTCCAAGCACTGTGATCTATACAATGGACCAGGACGTCTCAGATTTAAGTAGATATTTTTGCAATTGTAATTTTTCAAACATCCTTTTAAGATCAAATTCATGGTCTGCTAATCTTTGGTTTTCCAGTGCTTCTTCTACTTTTGTGACTCATTTTTGAGTCGGTGTGCTTGGTAAAAAAAAAAATAAATAAATAATTTAAAAAAAAAAAAAATCACTTTTAGTAAAGCTGCAATTACATGACAGCATGTGAGGTAAAAGCTATCAGTGTCGATCTACGTCAAACTATATGCACATAGCAGAAACCCAGGCACACGGCACACTGTGCGGAGAATGTCAGATATCATTAGCAGTTGACACTTTCTTTCACAATTCCTTCATTGAGCGAGCGGATCCATTCTGCAGCTGTTTAGTGGTCAAAGCTCCACTACATCCCTATCTCCCAGAGGTGCTCACCATCTGCTTTGTTGCAACCTCTTTTAGTAAGTTAATGGTTATTTCCCTCCAGTTGATCCTCTGCTCCTGTGAACATTTTAGCGTCGGCCTGGTTTGGTAAAATCAGTTAATGTTAGTTGAGTGTGATCAGTGCATGTGCTGTGAAACCTCTAAAAACATTTTCCCTTTTCTCTCTTTCAAATTTATAACTTATATTAGGTCTAGAAAATAAAGAAAAGCTGTGATTGTGTGTTTGACACTGTAATTTAAGTACAACCTTTGTGTAGAAGCGCTATCTTTCCACGGAAGTGGGCCATATCTTAATTAACATTATGGTCATTATACTTTTTCTATGAGACCCATTTCCTTCTTTTAAGCTTTTCAAAACATATTATTTGAGCAGCATTTTATCTTTTAGCCAGTGGGTTTGTACTCATTCGGAATAAAGCAATAACCTGCGCAGAGCTTGTATAGAAAATTTAATCAGGACTACAAATTTAAATGCATGCTTTTCGTGTTAATTTAGAATTTGGACAGAATTAGATTAGAGATAAATTAAATCCACGTTAATAGTATTCAAGAGTATTCACCTTGCTTTCAGAACTGTGTTTTATTTTTGTTCCCAAATGTATAAAAGGTATTTTAAGTTTGACAGCCCTTGAAATCTAGTATGAGCGGTTTTGCGTTATATGGCAGTTATTCATTTTCTTTACACAAGGTTTCATCACTGCTTGATTGAAAATGAGTTGTCCTGTTTATAACATTTCATCACTGTGGCTGCCCACTCTTTAATTGACTCTAGATTGACCTAATTAAAGTGTCTTTTTATAGTGGTCAATCCTGAAATATCCAGTACATTTTTTTCTTTTTTTTTCGACTTCAACCTTGTTATGGCCCTTGTATGGTGAATTCTTTTAAACAAGAAGAAACAGGTTCACGTCATGAAATTTCATGCTTCATCTCACCTTGTTCTGATGGTCTTTATTCCCCAATAAACCCTCCAGTGACACAGTAGAATGACGGCCCGGTGTCACAATTGATTTAGCAGCTCATTTGGGGGAATGACAGCTAAATCAAGATAAACTAGTATCAGCCCATCGAGGCATCTTACTTCAGCCAAACCCATCCATTCAGTGAGCCGGTGACAAAACCATAGTTAACACTGACTGCTTCACTATGAAGCCATTAACGATGTATTTTCATTCTTGCTGTACTTGTGCTTTAATTTCATGCAACAATGTGACATGTTTAAACTTTTGAGTGAGAACAATTTGCCATACGCTGTGCAGCTTATGCAATGTGATGCTGATGAAGACACATATGACAGTGACAGCGACAGAGTATGATTTACAGAGGCGTATTGAAGTCATACTGTCAAAAAAAAGAGATTCGCGTATAGTTTTCAGTTTAAGCACATTTCCAATGAGAATATATTACATTCTTTGTTAGATAGAAAGCTGGACTGGATCATTATTCCTTCCAAAAGGGAAGCTGCAGCACAAATGGATAGATAGTATAGGGCATTGTTACTTTGTAATTTTGAAATGAGAGCCATTTTGGCCAGAGGACTGTAAGTCATTGTGGGAGCTGCAGATAATAATCCTGCTCAGTTCAGAGAGGTGATATTTTTCCATTTTCTGTATTTTCCTATGCCATGTTTTTCCCCCTCCCCACCCTCCCCTGCCCTGTCTGTCATCCAACTACTCCATTAACAAAATGCTGACTATCTGATTGTGCAACTCTTAAGCCAACACCTTCTGTCTTCCTTATTTGTTATTTAATTTACAGTAATAGTATTGATCTGTCTCAGTTTTTAGATTTTATCAGTCAGACATTGTTATGCTTGGTAACGTGTTCTTCTTAGACCACCAGAGGGGCTTCAGCATCATCCACGTCATTTCATTCTGCTCATGCACACACTGCCTGCACCAACAGTGCAAGGCTCTATCTGTCTCAACGCTTGAGAGGGACATTTTGTGGATTTTTTTCCCCTCCTGATTTTCTGATCCTAAATCAGACCCCCCAAACATTTCAGCTTTTCACAGAATGGCTCAGATTTGATGGATATGCAGCTGAGTCATATTTTGGAGGTCTTATACTGTAGGCCCATGAAGGTAGTGCGGTTTGATACCATGCATTGGCACTGGATGTTGATTCATGTCGATGTTTTAAGTCGATGGCTACCAATCTTTTTGTCTTGTGACCCTTAAATCAAACAGTGTCTTTTTTCCACCCATTGTTACCAGGTGCATATGTTTATTAGTTATGATCAGTTCAGAATTTTCTTGTGTGAATGGAATAATTTGCAGAGTCCTGGAAAATAAAGAGAAAGGAATCCATAAGAAACAAAGCAAAGAAGATAAGAAGAAAATCTATAGAAGATTAATGGTAGTTTCTGATGGCTCAACAATGATTTTCACAATTTGAATTTGGAAGTTCAACAGGGCACACGTGAATTTCTACTTTTCCATTGGGAGGATAAAAATATTTTAAACCCGTATAGAAAGGGAGATAAAACATGATACATTTATCTACGGTTCAGAGCTGAAAACCTGGAAAGGTAACCTATACAACCACATTAATCACAGAATCCAGATTTGTGGGTAAAGTAACAGACACATTGTGCAGCAACAATGATAGGGTATGGAGGAAATGGCGGGAAGAGATTTTACCAGTGGAGACACTGCAATCTTCATTAAAGCTTGATTTTCCACTCATGTTACTTTGCAGCTCAATGAGTAAGTGTTGATTCACAATGACTCATTTCTCTTTGATAGATAAGTTCTGGCAACACACAAGGCCACAAGACAGACATTTTATACTAAAAACTATAAGAATATATGACAGATGTCTCTGAGGTTTCACAAGGTCGTAAGATTGGAAGTGATTTCAATTATTTTCAAATCAAAAACAATTCCTGATTACAATTCTTGTAATCCTTTATGATAGATGTTCTCTTCCTCTTAGCTCTGTTTTGCTACCATTAAAAACAAAAATTACTGGTGGCGGGTGTTGGCCGTCTCTCTAGAATTTTTGTCGGCTGCATGTTTTGTATTCCCATGTAATTATATTGTTTTACTCTCTAATTATATTTTGCCTTAGTTGTGATCTCATCTCACCAAATTCTACCGTTTGCCTCTCCATGCACAGATGTAACAACATTTCTTCATCTTCGAGAGTTGACAAACATCTAGCCATAATCCAAATCCAGACCTTCTACCATCTGTCAGTCGTCCTCACAAGCCAGACATTCTTGTGTTGGTCTGTGTGTGTATGTGTGGGTGGTAGGGTGGGTTTGAACACATATGTGCATGTGTATCTGACAGGCTGTTTGCTTACGAATTCAATTGTATATTTTTCTTCAGTAATTCTTAATATTATTTTGGAAATTATAAAATTCTAATGAACACATGTTGTGAAAACTGCCTTTTTATTCCATCATGGCTCAACATGCCATCAAAAAAACATTTTTTTTAGTGCATACAGTCTATCACTGTTGATACTCTACTGTAGAATTGGCATTCAGTTCGTCTGCATTTTCTCAGTTGTCTCCCTGTAGAGACAAGCTAACAAGTTTGCCTTGTTCCAGACCTCTGAATCACTGCTCACATCTTAGATTTGATTACTGATTCGACGTGAAATAAATTAGCAATTCAGTCTGATTATCAAGCTACTAACATGGGACTTCACATTTGTTTTTGTGATAATGTTACTGCAGGCAGTTGCATTTTTAAAAAAGCAACAAAACGCCGTCTCTTTATCCACAAGTTTCCCATTTATGGAAAGAAAGTGAAGTTCATTTTGTATAGCACCTTTTGCAGAGCAAGGTCACAGAGTGCTTTGCATGAGTAAAGCTTGTTAAGAATACGACCATAGAGACAGTAAGATAAAACAAACAATAAAATGCAAGCAACAACAGACGTTAACAACACAAAGAATTAGAAACCCTAGACAGCACAAGGCAACACAAAGGCCAGTTAGAATAAATGAGTCTTCAGCTGCTTTTTGAAAGCGTCAGCAGAGACTGCAGCTCGTATGTCTTGGGGAAGGTCATTCCACAGTGTCAGAGCCACAACTTCAAGGGCACAATCACCTTTTGTTTTCAGTTGAGTGCTAGGGACAACCACTAAGCCCAAGTCGGTGGACCTAAGTGACCTACTAGTGATGTAAGAAGGGAGAAGGTCAGAGATGTACAGAAGATAAGTAGTATGATGTGAGTTCTCCTGCTGGACCTGGTCAACAGCCTTGCAGCAGCATTTAGGGCTATTTGTAGACGCTACAGAGAAGACTTGCTGAGGCAGGTGAAAGGGGAATTGCAGTACTCCAGCTTGGGTGGTACAAAAACGTGAATTATCATCTCTAGCCAGGCTGTGATATAACAGACCTGAGTTTTGCAATGTTTCTCAAATGGAAGAAACATGCACGAGTGAATGATTTCATAGATTGACCGAAGGACATAGCCTGAACAAATTTTCCTCCAAGATTTTCCAAGACTAGACTGAAGAAAGGGACACAAAACACTGAACAACCATGTAAACTATGCTATCTGAGGGAGTGATGAGGACCTCAGTCTGCATTTCGCTGAAAAAAAACCTTTCACCCATCCAGTCTGTAATGGCAATCGGACAGTTGACCCATCCTAAGTACTGCACCTTTTGACTCTGTGCTCCAATAACAGTTGAGGAGAACCTATCTTGTATGTCCATGTCCTCCAGCTACTCCATTAACAAAATGCTGACTGCTGATCCAATTGTGCAGCTCTTAAGCTACACTCTCTAAGAAGAATCCAGAAACCAGATCGGACTTTATCTAAGATATTGTTCGCATTCAAGACAACAGCCTAACTTTCCCTAATGATTTTGAGATGAAAGGTAGCTTAGATACTCAAGAGGCTTATAGTTTTTGGGATGGGATGGGTTAAGGTTTGTTCTATCAGAAGAGGCTGAACAACTTTAAAGCTCTGACACTACTAGATTGCAGGGCACTATTTATAATAGTGACCAGGCATGGACTGGTAAAGCCAAGTAACATTTTAAGCATGGAATTTGATAAAATATCTACAAGGCTTGAGGAAGGTTTCATATTTAGAGAGAGAGGTAGTCCAAAATTGATGCCAAGTTGGATAAGCAGAATGGGGGACCTGGAGAGTTACTGCTGAAAAGACAGGCACATCAGGAGGTCCAATGTTGTTGACAGTGTCAAACAGGCGTTTATTGGAGGAAACTGTGTTGTAAGGAGGTGCTGGATATAAACTGCTAATCATTCACCAGATGACTTGGTGTCATGATTACTTGTTTGTGGTATAAGAAGAGAAGAACAAATGTTACGTTTTATTGGCATGATAACAGGGTCTGCCTTAGATGAAAGTTGATAAGCATTTTGACAGAGAAACACCCCCTGCTGGTGGACAAGGCATGGCCTGTTGAGGTTTAGAGTTTGGACAGATAATTACAGATAACTATAGACTATTTAGACTTAGATTGAGCAAAGTCCACTTCAAAACACTGTAACACTGTGTATAGTAGTATTGGTTCATGTGCATCTTTTCAAGAGACTCCAGTCTGAATTTTATGTTTGCATTTTTTTGTAATCCATCACCCGAAAAACTCCTCTTCTCTACCAGCAACAACGTATACAGTGAAATAGAAAAACAAAAAACAAACAAACAAAAAAAACCAACAACAATGTGAGCAGAACAGCTTTCAGGGAAATTGAGCAGATATTGCTCAGCAGCTGGCAGTGCGATTGACACACACACACACACACACACACACATAAGGCTACACTGCTTGTTGCCTGGGGTGACTTACCCTGAGCCTTGAAAAACAAAAAGCTCATGCACGTTTCTCCCATAGGTTATAGAAACCCTTTTTTGTATGACGCCTCAAAACTGCCACTGATGTAGTCGAAGGTTATGACACAAGTAAAAAATATGACTCCATACATTAGTAAATTATATTGTAAGATCAATAATATAGTATAAAAGTCATAAATATATAAAAGCATATTTACTTTTAGCCTCTAATCAGTTAGTAAAACAACGTAAACAAACGTCTTTTTTTAGTTTATATAATTTATATTCAGTTTCGATTATTTAACAAACAGTATTATTGATTTATATACTACTCTGTTCTATTTTTGAATTGCTACTTTCCTGACTTTTACCACATACTCACACTTAATGTTTTCAGTGTATGTGAAAAACATAAATAATCACGACTGACACCATTCTTGACTGGACATTAGAATATAATTATTATCACTGAAAAAAAGGCCCATCTTTACCTCCCAGTTTCCACCCACTGCTCTAGTTTCGTACCACTGGCCAAAGACATGTAGGTCAAGTCAGTTTGGAGTCTCTAAATTGGCTATACTGTAGGTGTAAGTATGTCAGTTTTATATGGTAGACCCGTTTCTGTGATTCCTTTGCCTCAACTGCAATAAGAATAAGCAGTTCAAATAATTATTTTAAATGGATACGAGAAGCAAATGTCAGGGTTTTGTTTTGCCCTTTAAGACTCATCATTTTGAGTTTGACACCTGCAATGACCTAATAGAAAAATCTAAGAGAAGAGGTGGATATACCAATTTTTCCACTGTCGCTTCAATAGACTGCAATTCACTTCAATATGAAAATAGCCTCTTTTAACTAACCAGTGGTCACAGGCAAGTGAAGTATGAGCAGTGATTCATGTCGCATTGTGAAAGGTTTTGTCAAAATTCTGTCATCCAAATAACATAATGAGTTATTTAAGTTTTAATTTTGACATGAGCATTTCGTCTCATGGACATTTTATCAGTGGAGCACAGTCTGTTCTTTTCGGTGATCCTGATTCGTCGATTGACTGTACATGTGTCATACACAGCCTTGTTTCATAGGCTTGTTTAGAAAAAAAGTGGGATCTCACTTTTTATTCCAAACAAGGCTATAAAAGTCATTTTGGGAAATGAGTTAAAGGCAGACAAAACAGGCTATGGGAAAGTGGGCTTACCATTCATAATCATAAATTATAGCACTTCATCATAAAATGCTGTGAACATCATACATTATTGATATGCAACATTGTAGCAGTGTCAAAAGGGAAATGTTTTAACGTTTAATAGTGCAGTAAATGCATAACACTACAAAACCACAAGTTCACTTACTGCTACTTACTACTGGTGAAACCTGGCACCACTGAGACAATCTAAACTTCTCTGGGTACTTGTGGTTTGCAGCAAACTAAACTCGTGATATTACTGAACATCTCGTGATTTTAGACTGTTGTTTGACATTACATTGGCAGCTGTTATTCAGTTATTCACACAGGTCTATTAGTCTTAAGTTTGTAATATACATGTACCAATTCGAGCTTGAGGGGTAAAGCAAAGTAAAAACATGTTCATATTACAATGAATTATTTTTATAGAAGTGGTGCTGGATCGAATACCAATAGCATCATTTACTGTGTGTTGTTTCCATGCCTGTAGCCATGGTGATCTTTGGCATGTGCTAATCTGGCTGTGAAAAAATAGAGGTGTATTGATTTGATATTGAGCCACTCAAAGTTGATTAAATATTTTGTGGCCAGATTTACAGATCACTGAACTATGTGACTGCACCATGAGGCCTGTCCTTTATTACTGATATGTTATCATGGTAAACACATGATACTGAACGCTTTGGATGTGGACACGTAGCCAAACTGCTGCTTGCCGATGTCAATTTGTCATAGACGGCACATATCGCACTCTGCCCTAATATATCTGTTGACAGGCAAAAGGTCGATGTGGTTTATTATTGGACAAGATGATGTATTGATCTTTGATGGTTGGTCTGGTCTTTGGTGGCTTAGCTATGCTCCTTTCATCCTTATCATTCCCACAACACCTATACAGGTGATTACAGCTGCTTACTGATCACTGCTGTAATAGACTGGTGTCAGACAGGGAAAAGGCCAGACTGTGCCCACAAAACATAATCAGCTGTCTATGGGAAGTCTGAACACTTCTTATCAAGCAGCTTGACTGAGCAGCACAGATCGATTGTCAAGATGCTGTAACGTCAGATTCACCAGGGTGGGGAGAGAAGCTAAATCCTGTTATGGCACTTTTATTTATTTCTTTTTCGCAGTGACATGTGCTTTGTGAAATCGGACATATCATAACCTTTCTGTAACATAAAAAAGACCCACTGTTTCCTCCCGAGGCAGCTGGAGTACGATTGAGTGAGTAATTATTTAGGCAAGCTTGTTTTCAAGACACCTTGGACAACAGGCAATTTGGTTTGACCTATGGTGATTGTCAGTCTGACACTGAAGTCGACAAATGCCAAACAGTGCAGAGAAACTGCAAACAAACTCTGCTCGTGTGTGTTTTCCCTTCCTGCTGGCGCACTGCTGTGCACGCACATGTACATATTAGCAATGTGGGTGCTTGTGTTTGTGCTTAAGTGCTTCAAACCTGTGTGTGTGCCTGTGTGTGTGTATGTGTGCAGTCTGGGACATCTATTTGTGAAAAGGCCACCGGACCTGTCGGGAATTGTGGAAGAGCATTTGTCAACCCCCCACCCGCCATCTAATTCTGTATGTAGTTTTTGCAGACTGACGACAGTCTGCAGTGAGGCATGAGAGAGACCATTACACACATGTCTGGCACGCTCTAGATGATGAAGAGATCTGGGAACCCATCCTCCCATGAAAAGCGCCTCTGGCCGAGATGCTGCATGCAGAGGATACAGGCCACAGCCAAGCCTTTGCTGGGCTCTGCTGACATAACATACTGATGGTGGAACCTACTGGGAGACTGCTTTGTGTCATACAAGTGTTAATAATGTAATGAAATGAATACAGTCTTCCCGCTGCCAGAGGAAGATGGAAATACAAATCATCTTTAAATCTAAACCTTAAATATCTGATTTGATATAAGTAACTATTGTTACAATATTTATTATCATTTTAACATAAATTTCGCATTAGTGAGTTAGTGAGTGTATAGTTTTCTCATGTCATGTTCAATGATTTCTCTGTACTTAAGTTCACATTTTTCAAGCTTTCAAACTACAAACTTAATATTCTACCTTTTAAATAACTATATGAAATATTATAAATATAGTGTAGGGGTTCATATACTATATAGTTGTTAATAATGAAAGGGAATATCCATTATCACAATCTTCTGGGTTCCACTTAAGTGAAATGGTGATGTTAAATTTTGGGCTCCTGTTCCGTGTGAGAGAGCCGCATCAATGAAGCAATTAAGGGAATTCTGGCTGCCGGGGAATGTTAAGTAGTCACATAGCGTGTCTGCCTGATCAATTCTGACCAATATCTTGTCAGCCGCTTCAGTAGAAGCAACATCTGTCCTATGTGTCTGGGAGCGCAGAGGATGGGAATCTGGAAATTTCTCACGATTTGATTTCGACTCAGGCTGCTTTGATACGCTGAGAGACAACGGCAGTCAACAGAATTTACACCATATCTATTAACTATCAGCTCGCAACAAAGTTGATGTGAGGCAGCCAAAACGAAGAACCTGTCTCGAGGGAGATGATAATATGTTAAAGGATAAGTATAGTTTTTTTCAACCTGGACCGTATTTCTAGCATAAAATTCATTCATTTCCTCACCCATACTGTAAGGTTTGGTGTAGCTTGCAGTCCTTCGGACACTATTAGATCTATTCATGAGCCGCGTATATCCATATAATTGGAGTGATCGGGGCTTGTACGATACAGCCTCTAAATAAGGCATTATCTGCTGCAAAACTTGTTCATTTCACCAAAACTTTAATATGACTTGCTGGTGCATCTGGCGCTGCTCATTTATAGGCGGTATCATACATGCCCCTATCACTCCAATTACATGGATATACGTGGATTGCGAATGGACCTCATAGCATCCGAAGGACTCTTACACCAAACCTTTATGAGTGAGTAAATGAACGTATTTTATGCTAGAAATAAGGTCCAGGTTTAAAGAAAGGGTTACTTCTCCTTTAAGTTTTCAAATGTTAAAACTAGGATTGTCAATCGATTAAAAAAAACCCCTAATTAATCACACAAACTTCTGTAATTAATCATGATTAATCTATCAATAAATTAATTGCATTTCTCTGCTTAAAATTGAAGCTTATAATGAATATTTATGTAAAATCATCAAATTAATGTAGAATAAACACAGAGAAAGTATATTTAAATTCAAAAAATATTTTAATGTCTTTAGGTGCACATTTCAGCAGGGTGTTTTGCTTTGAGGTGATACGCTAAAGACGTATTACTTCTGTGGTAATTATTCAGCTTTGCAAACTGTGCAAATTGCTTTGGTATTGTCCAACAAGCCGTTGGGCAACTTTTCACAATGAAACTTTCTGCCATAGATTCTCCTTCTGTTAGGATGGCTCTGTTTGGCTGGTTTGCCTGCGCATGTGACCAAAGGTAATGTGGCCTTTTCACAAAAAAACATGTTAATTTTGTTAAATTTTTTTTAAATTAAGGTGTTTAACTTTGACAGCACTAGTTAAAACCTCTGCAGTTCTTAAGGGTTGGGATAGTATTAAAAAACAATTAAGAGAATATAGATTTCGTGGCAGAATGATCAGGTCTAACAATCATAATGCACAGCCTGAAATTCAGGGGGGTAATTCCCCCCTTAAATGCTTCACAAGGGGGTGATTTACTATTTAATGTAGATTTAATTTTATTCCTCTCCTCTTGTGAAGGGATTCTTTGAACTACATACATTTCTGTAATTTGTTGTCTCACTCTCGTTCTCCTCACTTATTGGTCATCTCTTTGGGCTGTGTCAGTGTCTTTAGTCTTTCTTCTCTCTTTTCCATGTATATATATATATATATATATATAGTAGGGGTCGTAATCAATTCAACTGAATTTCATTACTCAGTGAATTTAGCTTTAATTCTGTTTTATTGTGCATCAGTCTTTGCTGAATCTGTCTCACGCTTTCTTTTCAAGGCTACTGGATGAGAAACATGTTGACTTGGTGTTTTGTGACACTGACCTTACGTTTCATAAATCAAGCAGCTAATTTTACCAAGTTTGAGCCATTTATCCCGATCCTGTTAACCTGAAATTTTTCTTTTGACTATGCTGTTTCACCTTAACGTTAACATTACCTGTCTGAGGGCAGATTATCGTTGTTAACGTCAGCACGGGGGGAAGACAGCAAGCCAAGTGTATTGTGCAGTATGGGAATCAGCTCAAGCAGTGATGCAATGCTTCTGGGCAATTGTCTTACATTATGCACCGGTGCAAACATTGCCTGAACATTGCTGTAAATGTGTGCAAGAATTTCCCAGGTTTGTCAAAATTGGTGAAATGCACAATTCCCGCAATCCCACACTGAAGTTCAGGCCCTGATCGTAGTTAATTTACTAGATTTGAAAAACGAACCATTTGTACAGTTTAGTAAAAGAACCCAATACATTTGCTCTCAGAGTGAATGAATTCGTTCCCATCCCTCTTGTAGTAAGCTCGGTCCAACTTCACGGTCACATCTTCGACAAAGGTGTTATCATTTATTAGCACAGAAAAGGATGCCAACTGGCATTGGCATAACATGTTAGCTTTTCCATTCAGTGAGGGAAAATTAGTATTTTTGTTATGGCAATACTGTGAACCTTGAATGAACAGTCAGTGCAGCTGTCGTCTTTGAACAGAATCAACTTATTTTTCAACAAGCTGTTTCCTCGTCATCACTCGCTGCTTTTCTCGCTGTCTGAGCAACGGCGACTGTCGCAGCTCAGCTGTCACTCCGAGAGACGCGGTGTTGCGCTACGTCATGTATATACATCTACACGATTGGACAAGACAGAGCAACAGACTGACTGCAGTCCAGCCTGCTGTTGACAGCTCGGTCTCAGGCTGATAAAACAGCTGTAGACTGTTGCTGTTCTGGCCTCCTTTTTAATTAAAAAAAGAAAAAAAAAACTCCAACGTCAACTTACCAGAGGGTGAGCAACAGCAATACTGTGTGATTAGAGTCAACTGTGAGAGACCAAAGCTTCTGCGCACTGTATCTTAGTTTGTTCCAACTGTAAAATGGCAACAACATAACTTGGAATTAAACGGTAATTTATGCTTCCAGTCCAGTTCGTGGCGTGGTCTTGGTTTAGCTGTTTTGCCTAGAAGGCAAGAAGAAGAACTCAACATGGATTCTTGTCCTAAAGAGAGGCTGTGTGAGGCGATCTGCTGGTTGCACACTAAATTTTCTCTTTCTGCGTTCCTTCTTCAACAAACACAGGATCTCTTCTCTTCTTTTTTGGCGAAGGGACAGTTTTAGAAAGTACGACCAAAAAAAAAAAAATCACTTTTACACAAGTTACCAACTGGGGCTTTGACTGTTCATTTTGAATTGCAATAATACAATAATATCTTGTTGAAAATGAGTTCTGTGTAACACCTCTTGAGCTCTTGATGGAGTATGTTGGTTCAAAAAGTCTGAATAATCTGTTAGGAAAAAAACAGTTATAGCACTGTACGTGTCCTTTTTGTGGTGAAGTATTCATAACTATGTTTTTCCATTTAGTGTAGTTGTAGAGGCCTGATTGAACACAGTAATGCAAAGTATAATGATTTCTTAATAATTTTTCATATCATAACCCACCAATTTGTAGAAATTTGCAGTTAAGGTAACAGTGCTACAAATGGCACTAATGGTATTTTTTACCAAAACTAAACGTAGGGTGCAACATTTTCTTTTGATAAACTGTTGCCAGTATGAAATCTGATAATATTTATTTTATTTTTGTAAGGTTTCTCTTTGGGTGGGATCATGTAAGTTTCAACCAGTGATGAGACACGTACACTGTTTTTGTCACATACTTTTTTACAGAACATTACGTGACTGTGTAGTTGATGTTTGTTGCACATTTACCTATTAGGGCAGAACAGAAAATCCTTACATCTGGGCAGAAAGATGTATTTTAGCTCTGCAGTGTAAAAATAATAAACCACAAGATTTTGCTCCAAACATATATGTAATATGGAGGAACATAAGAGAATAAGACCCTATTCATACTAACCTAAATGTTCACACAGGGCATACTGTAGATTTTATATATCTATGTACATCTATGTATATAAAGTATATCTGTAGATCTATCTATATGTTAACACACTGTAAATGTAATGTATTGACTCTTTAAAAAAATAACATTTCTAGATGATGTAGGATGATGTTTCTTTCTTTTTAATGCGTCATCTAATCATGTTCCAAAGCATGTAGAAAGCTGCACATTTCAGCTGACATCAACTAAACAAATTCTTATTAGAATGATTAAAATCACCATATTGCTGAGCGTCAGCATGCAGTCAAGACGTGAACGAATGCAAGATGTCTTTTATGCTATTGTTGAACGTGTTTGAAATGTTTTTTCCATCTTTCTTCTAATCAAAGACTACAGTACAAGTAAACCTTGGAACATGGAACAGTAAGCATCGTACTCAAAGGTGTAGGAAATATGTGCCACCAGGACCTCACCTAGATCAGGCTGTCCTGCCAAGATGGATGATAGTGTAAGAGGGAGGCTCATCAGGGAAGCCAAGAGGCCACAGCAACCTTAAAAAAAGGGGCAGCACTGTATGTTTAAAAGCCCTTCTGAGTGTCTTGTGGTGTTCTGGGCGAAGGGGTAAGATGGAAAATAGAGGTTGGCCAGTCTTAATTGCTCTAAAAGACATTGTCAGTCTCAGCAAGGAATGGAGCATCCTCTACAGCCTGATGAAACCAAGATAAAAGACTTCTGGTATTAATTACGAAACAAAAGTCTGGCATGTAGCCCATTGTCTACTGTAACTCTGCGTGTGCACCACGAAAGATGCATCACTTCACACCCTTTGAATCTGCAGAATATAGTGAGAGCATCATGCTGTGGGCCTCTCTTCAGCAGGGACAATAGCTCTGGTCGAGCTGGAGGGGGAAATGAATAGTTCCAAATACCAACATACGCTAAGCTGTGAAAACAATCTGCTGTCCTCTGCACAAAAATAAACATTGAGAAGAAGGATTTCATTTTTCATCACAACAATCTTAGACACCAAACCAAAAGAAACATGGGCTACATGAACAGTATCAGCGTGTAAATGGGGCGAAATTTAAGTGAAACCTTGCCTTTGTTTATTTTTTTAAACTGATTCACTCATTAAAAAAATAAACAAAATAGAAGCTTTCCATCCTCCCTCCCTCAGTAGATTGATGATGATCTTTACAATTTGAGTGAACTTTTACAGTCTGACAAAATAACCTGTGATAATGTTATCAGGGTTATCTCAGTTTGAGGTTGGATGATACATACCTCCACACTGAAATGCTACCAATTTATCTATCCAGTTGGAGAGAAGGACGCAGGGTTGTTGTGGCCTGTTTCATACTAGGTCAGGATACTACGTCCTCTCCAGCTTTAATTTGGACCAAGCTTTTTCATCTGCCTCTTGCAAGTCCCCCAAGTCCCTATAGGAGATTGCCCCAGGAGGCTAAAAAAACAGAAGAATTTAACAACAACAGAAACTTTAATAATTATGTCTGAGGTAGAAGCCAGAAAGAGCATACTCTTCTGTAGTGTGTTATCAGGAGTGACGATATTTTAAAAAAATGAAGCCAGGGATGTAATAATAGACAGTAAATGCTGTGCCCCCTGAGGTTGGGACAGTGACACAAGTACAAAACATCAAAGTTAATGACAAAAAATGAATTGCAGAACCAGAAAAAAAAAAAGTATGGAAACAGGATGAGGACTGGACGAGGACCATGAGGTCTGACAGCACAGGATGAGAGGCTGGCAGCAATTATTGGACGGTCACCATTAGGTGTAATTTGTTCAAGGAATGAGGGAAAAAGTGGTGACATCCACTAAGAACCATCACCCAGAGGTAATTTATTTTGGAACTGTTACGATTATTTTTGCAATTTCTTGTGTCTTTCGTAATTAACAAGTGCAAGACCCGGATGATGCAGGAGTGGAGGATTACTTGCAGTCGACCTCTCACTCCCAGTTGTTAGAGCTAGCCACACAGTCTTCTCAATCCTTTCTCTTGGAGTCTCATTGGCATGCCCGAATCCTACCCAACAAGGTTGTACAAAATCAGCTGGCTCTTCTGGATGCAGTGAAATTGCGACAGGAATGTGAAACACTGAAAATGTTAGCGGGTGTCTTCGCACATAAATAAATGCATGATTGACTGTGTGTGTCAATTTCATGGTTGTTCAATACATTTGATCAATGCATCAGTAAATTAAATTATTGCTATTATTATTATTAGAAAATCTTTTTTTCAAAATAAATAAATAGTCTGTTAATATAATATGCATGTAGTTAAAATGGTGTGTGCACATTTTCTAGGACAGCAGGCCCTTCATCATTTGTGCATAAACATGCTCATAACATATTGATGAATTCCAGATTTGTGCGTCAAACATTTGTACACACTGTTTAAGCACAGATTTATACGCACACACTGTTTGTGAACAAGGCCCATTATACTCACCAGTTTAACTGGTGAGCTCTCAGACAGTGACATCCCTACAGCAAAGTCAGATGGGGTAGGAAACACTGTGTTGCTAGATTATCTAAAGCAGCTGTAGAGGAGAGTTAAGTTTCAAAAACCTTCAATTTTCATAATATATTGAGCTGTTAAGTCAGTTTATAGTCTGTAAATAAGTAAATGTTTGTATAATAATTTTATCATCTTTTTAGTGTTCACCTTGGTTGTCTTTTCCAAATAAGTTTGTCCAAAATCTATATACTGTAAGCTGCTCGTGTTTCTCACGTTGTCTAACGTCTTCTTAGCAATGCCACTGCATTCTCCAGGTCTCAGGAATGATCTTGGCGAGTATGTGATTATTACCAACAAGAATGATCGCCAACACTTCAAAAACAAGATCGATGATGTCATAAACCCGAATTATCCTTTAAACTCTTAACATGTCCGCAAGCCTTGAATTTAGATGAGAAGATGAAACAGCCCTATCGACTCTGATTGCGTAAGTGAGGCTTGGCTCCATCTCTCCCAAGTGTTAATTGAAGGGTGTGAATCCTTGCGTATCAAAGGTGTTTTAGTCTCAAAGTTTCAGCACACTGTCAAACACACACCGCACAGCGAGTAACTCGCAGCACACCAGAGCAAGCAAAAGAGTTTCTTGCAGAGCGCTGCGGGATGACGCAACAACATGTGCAATTGTTCACAACTCTTTAAATAAAACAAAAAAAACAGCTATTGTAAGTGAGCTAAATATGGGAGATGATGGAGTAGATGTAGGCCTGTATTCACAGTTCAAGTGTTTGAATAACGCTACAGCACCCGAGAAACGTGAGGAATGAAAGCATTACATGACAGAAAAACAGCTAGGAACAGGTGTGAGCAAGTGTTCTGGTTATGGTGGTATATAGATGTATAAGAGACTAGATATGCTGCATTTTGTTGTCTGATTTTTACATCTGTTTTCAGCTCGTTCATGACTCTTTTTTCTTCATTTTGGTGAAAGCTGCTGAATTTGAAGTATGCTTGTTTTGAAATCTCCGCAGTCATCCTTCAGCCTTCCCTCCCTCTCTGTTTTGCCACTACCTTTTATGCAGTTAAGGCTGGTATCTCAAATGTTTTTAATGACTATATCATTAATTAAAATGTCTATGGTGATGTTGGCTGCTTGTTAAATTGGTTCCAGCAGTGCGTGAGTGTTTGATTTTAGTGTCAGCTTGGCAACACAAAGTTCTTCCTCTGACAAATTGTGTTGTGAGGAAGCATAACTTTCACTTCTGTCAGGGAAAAAAAAGCAAAGCTGGAATCATCAATTTTTCAAGTAAGTGCATTTCACTTTTCTGCTAATCAGCTGAGACTGATGATATCGCTGAGTATTAAGACTGATTTTATAGTTGATGTGAGAAGCTATGCACGAATTTAAACTTAAGATAAGAAAACCTTCTGCATAATTCTCCAGCTCTCCAGCACTGACTCTTTAGTGAGCTTGAAAAGGTAATGGTATAATGTCACAGATAGTGTTAATATGTTTGCTATGTTAGCTGTTGGTTGAAAGAAAGGAGAACCTATGGGAATGGTCTGTGTAGTTCCTTGTTTTTTGATGAGGTGGACACCCTAACCTTCTGGTCATATGGAGCCCCAGTTAGTTCGGACTATGAAGTATGAAGTGAGCTAAACAGTCTTTAAACTCTTGACTACTCAAGTTCCTTGCTCATGACATTGCCTCAGTGAAGTTGCAGAATTCTCAGTAATCATCCTGATGAGAATAATGTTTACCATTAAAAATTGTGGTAAAGTACAGAAATAAAACAGCACTATTAAAACCCAAGTTATCCTGCAATTTATTGAAATGCTTTCTAAGTTATCATAATTGCAGATGCCGCACACCCTCAGTAGCTACAGAGTACAGTGGGATTCATTAGCAGAAAAATAATGTAGTCTAAATTGTTAGGGAGTCTGGAGTCCTCACTTGGACCTGATTCGTATCACATCGTTGCTAAACAACAAACAGCTTTTTAAAAAATATTTATATCTTTCTGAATAAAAATATTACTCTTACCCTTGAACTCCATGGGATGGGCCCGACTGACAAGACCTTGCTAATAACAGGGAGTCTCTGATTAGTCATTTATGAATTATAAGCATCTTAAGAGCTATTTACATCTTCACTGATCCCCCATCCCATGCACACCGTTTCAAACTCCACGAGTCTATCTGAAAAATACAGAAGGAGACCCGGCGGGACAAGAGAAAACAAAACATTGGCCTCGCTAATGCTAAAAAGTAATAAAAATAATTATCCTATTCATGAAGCAAACAAAAGCCAGAGGAACAAGCTGCTTTTTTGAACCATCTCTCTGGGTGAAGCATGCAAGCGGACAATGAAAGACTGATACTTTAAATCCCACTCGTCAAGAAGATTGTGGAAAACTAACTGGTCAAATTTGTCTTGTTTAACTTGAATTAAAAAATCTGCATAATAACTTAGTTTGTTGTTGCCATCTAATAAAGTCGTTTACTCTTCTAATGTTTAAAGATATGCCTGGCCATACTCTATATTTATTTTGTTTTATCAATAATCCCATGAAAAGACCAAAACCAATAATGAATTTAATCTGCTGAATCCCAATTTGTCTTATTGTTCTCTGTCACAGATCTCCTGTTGCACTGGTTGACATATTCCTCAATTACAAAGAACATGCGTACTGTAGTCAAATCCTACTTACACTGTCCTGCTGTCGAAGATACTCACTGGTGGATTAGTCTGCAGGAGGAAGTCATAAAGTGCTGAGAGATGGACTTACGTATTGGTTGGTTTTGGTCTTTTTTTATGTTATGAGAAATCTATGGAATAGAGCCAGCCTTACACTCTAAATCTAATTATTTCACATGACAAATGGATGAAGTGATGTCCAGTCTGTTTATTTATTACACAGTCCAATTAGTGGTGGAGGACTGTGGTGTTCACAATTTGTGTCTGAAACACGGGGGTCTTTTCCCCAAAACTGATGTGTGTCCAATGCCTTTTAAGCGTATAGTTCATTCAAGTTTCCGTAGACAGAACAAGCTTTCTTCATGTTGGACTATTTATAATTATTTGTTTGTATGTTTTTAATTATTAATGCCGACAGGGTTTTGTTGAGTCAGAAATAGTGGTCCAATTTCTCAACAGCACTTAATCGAAATGCAAAAACAAATAATAGTATAGGTTGTATAAATGCAGACAGCATTGACTCTTATATACAATTAAAACTGAATAGTGTATTCCACTAATGAGATGAAACATTAAAATTTAATTTTTATGCAATTAAATATTAACTCGTTTTATTTTTCTCTCTGAACTAATGGAATTTTAATCAGCTGTAGTTGAAAGTGAAATTTATTTTAAACTTGCTGTGTAATCATGTAATGTACGTAAATATGTTTTAATGCCGAGGTGAATGTTTTATTGATTATCAGCCACAACAAGTGATATCCATGCTCTATCTCTGTTTTGCAAACGCTCCAGAAAAGTGAAGCAATGCAAACTTTTCATGCATCTTCTTCTTCTTGAAAATTCAAAGTCAGCACACTTTAAATACTAAGTCACGACTGGTCAGCGTCACGGGCATCACAGAGAATCACTAAGCCTAAAAGTCAACCCAGTTTAAAGTGTTTGCCACTGTTGTGAGCCATTTGCTCATTTTCCATGTTCCTCTTCGATTTCCCACCATAATGACACGAGGAGGGAACCCCTGAATAGCTGGAGGGAGACGTGTTTATCACTTTCTTGCAGATACACGCAACAGTAAATCAAATCTTCGTGTGATGTGATGCCGAGGAAGGAGATTTTCCCTTAGTCGCCCCGAACACTGGCTACCTCTGACATTTGTGAAAATGATCTGCGGTGGGAATGCTATCTGTCCCTTACAGCCCTCAAAGCCTGCATGCTGCAAGTCAGTCGAACACAGGCCTTTAAGTCAGAGCAAAACTTTTTCATAATGTTTTGCTGACGGGTATGAGATCCTAAGATCCTAATTTGGCTGTTTTTTGGTTTTTTTTGCACTCCACGTTGCATTTACTGTAACCGATGGAGCTGTTGAAAATGTTCTATGTGTGAAATTAAGACTTTTTATGTTTGATGATAATTGAATTGTCAGGAATAAGTGTAGCATATAATTGTATTTTTGACGTTTTGCGGGGAGAGCTTATTTTTTAAAAATTGAGCTCAGAGGTGAACAAGATGAAGTTAATTAAGCGTTCCCTCCTTACAGCATGTATCTGAACCTGGGGGAGTGGAGGGATGAGGAATCTAACTTTTTAAGACAAGAAAATCCCTCTTCTCCTCCACTTCTGCGTCATTGCCTTTCATTTTCCCCCCTCGTTTTTGTGGCTTCAGTGTCGACCCTTTTGTTGTCTTTATCTGAAAATGTGTTTTGTCACTTTCCCTCTTCCATTTAAATTGACACCCAACCCCCGTTCCTTTCTATTTTATAATATTTTTCATCTTGTAGTTGATAGGGCTTTTCGGTGGCTGAATGAGTTCGCTCCCATTCTGTTATCCACACTTTTTTTTTTCTGCTGACGGTGTCCCATTCAGCTCAGGAGCCTCTGAGGGGCCAGGCGGTGAAGCCTGTGTCTGATGCAGACCTCCGTATTACAGCGATTGATAGTATTTTTTGAACCATAGCGTCTGCTGTGAAATAATAAGTCTGGTCTGTCAGTAAGAGAAGAGGAGCGATTATATTTAAAAAAGATGAACCTCCTATGATGATTTCCCCCCTCATTTCTGATAAGTTAGGAGACTTGGTCATAGTTATTCTAATTAATCTGCCCTACTTTGAAAGGGTCCACTTCCGTCAGGCGTATTCATCTTCTCTGGCTTTTGTCAGGGGGCAATGTAATTTTCTCCCCTCCACCACATATCACAGGCATAGAAAAACCAAACTCTGATGGCAGCCATAGAACGCGGTCTTTCAAAGGAACTCCAGTGGGTATTCATGAAAAATGCATGAGTGGCGACTGCACATGGATGCTCCCTTAAGCTGAGGCTTGGAAAATATGACAGTGACAAACAATGGTCTGATATGTCAGCGTTACTACAAGGAAGAAGAGGATCTGAACGGATGCGTGGGTGCGCTGCATGCTTATATGTATATTACAGACTCAGTGGGGCTGGTCACAGTCCCTTAGGCCTAGACTGCTCTACAACAAAACCTCAGGGGCATTTTCTCTAACTCCAAGTGCGGTAACCTCAAAAATGTACAAGAAGAAACACTAAGGCTGCCTCTTGTTATAGTTGCATGTTAAATCAGGGATTGTGAGACTGCATCTTCCTCTCATGCCTTTGAAACATTGTGCGGCAGATGAGACAAAAGACCAATAAAGGAATAAAATTAATAATAAAATTATTATTCTTTTCTTTGAATGTCGCTACCCATGTCGTCTTAAGACAATTTAGACAATGCAGAAATAGGATAGAGCAAATCAAATGGCAATAGTTTTTGATCAATTGTCAGTGACAGACTATGAAGATGGGTTCTGCTGTAATTCACTCATCCCAAGTGGCACATGTTGCTTTGTATTCCCCCGGTGAACCTCAGCCGATTAAAACTATAATTGCAACGCTTTAGTGCTTTATGAAATACGACCTTTCAATCTTGAACCTTTACCTCGATTCTCTAAAACAAGGACCTCTAAATCAAATTGAGCGATTGAAGTATAGAACAAGGCAATAAATTAATTCTTGTAATGTCTTCCGTAATGCCGTTTAGTGGTCACAGTTATCACAGGGGCGACACGGCACGGGGGGCTGATAAGCCAGAGTCATGCTCACATGAAAGACACGTACAGCTAACAGGACGATGTTAAGCCCATTTCCCCTCTAATGCTGATAGTCATGGTCTATTTTAACCAGACCGCGCTGAGCTGATAAATTCGCAGTTACATGTTTGGTCTTACAATAATACAAGGAGTAGCTACGGGAGGTGAGGAAAGCCGATTGGGAGGCGTAGAGGAGTCGCTGTGCCAGACATTATCTATGAAAGTGAAGAAAATGAAACAAGACAGATATTCCTGAGTTTGTTTTATAGAATCAAGGCAACACTACCAAGTTAGTGAGGTGAGAAGAGTAAAATTAACTTAGGAAAGCGGAGAGAAAAGACAAAGAGTTATTATTGTTAGTGCAGTCAAATGCAACATTAGATTTTTACCAAATGTCAGCGAATGCATATTTTACCAAAGGGCGACAAAACAGCTGTTGGGCATGCCTCTTTAATCAGCTGGCAAAAAGTGTCATGAATATTATGTACTCCTTTTTCACAGAAGTACCTCATTTTCGCATTTTTTTGTTATCCGAGTCAACCTAATTATTTTGGGACTCGTTTTGGCTGGGTGTTGCCATGCTGTCACTTTTAGCTCATGCCCAAAGCTTCCTTGGTAATGGAATTTGAGCCGCCCTTTTTGGTGACTCATCCCTGTTCCATGAAAAGAAAAAGAAGGTCACATTAAATGGGGATTTACATAAGGCTAGCTGCACAACTATGAATTCCCACGCTATTATGGCAGATTTCAAAAGGCACATAAATGCTTTTGGAGAAACATCAAAAATTCATCGGAAACAAAATGATTGAGAATTGTGTGGCAAGACATTTTCCTGCCTTGTCTGTTAGTATTGCTTGGTGAAGTGCGCACCATTTTGTTACATGGGAGAAGAGATGATGTCATTACACCGTCTTCAGGGACCATTGCTTTCGAAATGTCTACTCGGTAACAAATGGATGCCTATGCTAAAAAGACACAAATAAAACAAAAAGACAAATTTCTACCCCAAAAATAAATCTTCCAGCAACCTGAGCCCTGCGTTGTAACTGTCACAACGTGTAAGGCGCCCCATCACTCTTAGAACAACAGAAGAAATCTTTGATGCTACAGCGGGGGACACCACGACAACAAATGGAAAGTTCTCACTTGCCAATATTAATGTTTTCTCCACCCTGTTGAGCAGACTGTTTACACCACAACTTGACACACAGACTACAATGTTGTACAAAGATTTACATCCCAGGTGGCCGTGCTCACAATATTGGACATATTTGTAATATTGGACAGCACATAAAAGATACTGATCTATTTAGGCTGGTGTTATTCCATATGGGCAGGCCATTGATAAGAGGTGTCTAATTGAAACACCAAGTTGAGAAAGGAATCGATGGTTACACTGGTGCAGAGAGCTCTCCTTGTGCGAGTCATATTATTAGATTTCATACAATCTGATAACCCTTTTGCTTTTGATTGATCTTTTCCATTTCAAACATTCATGCCGCGGATCAATGATTCTGCCCTGCAGCTAGTACTGTCAAAGCAGTGGCGGGCCTGAAAAAGCAGGACATGGTCATTCTCGGAGACCCACTGAGTAAAATTGTGTGTTGTGAATTGTTATGACACAGGACGCGCAGCCCGGCCGCCTCTTAGCTGTCCTGCCAGCACACATCATCAACATTATCTCACCAGAGCATCAAGTAAAAGCTGGTTTTGTTCACTTTTTTCATTCTTTTCTTGAGAAGCTTCTGTCAAAAATAATTATGAAACATTGATGCTTTTATAGAATTTGTCAGATGAGAATCAAAAAGAGCCTTTCATTCTCATGGTCTTCACATTATGTCATCTGATCTTTCCACAGTGTGTTTCTAAAGAACTGGGATTTGACAGCGAAGGGAGGAGAGTGAGTAAGCAGAGCTAAGTGCCCCTCTCTAATTCTCTCAGCCCAATCTCTTGAGATAGCCTTGTGGAGCTGGTGGGTGTAGCTGTATGAACCAAAGGGCTGAATGAACTGTAATGAGATTAGTAACTACAGTACACAGGAACAACCATTTTATGGGGCTGCATGGTTGGTATTAAATATCCTCCTTGAGTCGTCCAGATGCTGAGCCTCAGTCTCAGTGTATGTAGCGTGTGACGATGTGATCCTTCAAGATGGAGCTACACAGCATATACATGTGTTTCTAATGTCTGAAGATGAAAAGATTTAGAGTCAGGGGCTTTTGTATGACATCGCAATATGTCATGTGTATGTATACCACATAATCCACACAGTGATGTACACTCAGTTGGGGTGAAATAGACAGGAACAGTCTAGACCAGGGTCTATTTATTATTTACACAGACTTACTGCAAAGAAACACACGAGTAAAACATTAAGTCTGGCAGGTAGCGCATTGATCGGACTGCTTGTGTGATGACATCCAGTGTCATCAGTGCTACCCAGGCAGGTGGGGAAATTCTTGTGGCTGACAGTGAGTCATGCAGCACTTGAACGTTTTTATTTTTCAATGAGTTTCCAACCGGTCCATATGTCTTCATTCATGTGGCTCTTGGTTTGTTTGAAAAAAGCCATTGTGAACAAAAACAGGACCAGATCTGAAAAGACACCAGTTGCATCACTTTGCAAGAGAAACAAAACAGAAATGCAGCATGCACCGTGTTGTGTGGTCCTCTTGGTCTTAGCGCTCCTTAGCGTACCATTCTGCCATTACCACTCTTCCTGACGAAACCCTGATCTGACATTTGGGTTTTATAATAAAAAAACCCTCTATAGTTCACACACTGCATGCTTTCTACCCTTGAATTCATCCTCATGAAAAGTTAATGTGCTCTCATATACAAGCAGAGAAAAGATCAGCAGCTGATGAAGGGAGTACAAGCAACATGCTCTCCCCAGTGAGCTTCCATATTTTAAAACGATTGAAAGCAGAGGCAAAAATAACCCTGTTATGCTCAATATTTTACATTATTAAATCCAAACTTAAACACACACACATTTTGAATTAAGAATGAAATGCCAAAATAACAAAACACCTTAACCTTAGAAACACCGAAGGCTGCAAAAACTGTCATGAATTCATTTCCTGGTCATTAGTGACACAATGAAGGAGGCCTACTTATCACCAATGATATTGTTTACCCTCTAATCAGGTTTAACTTCCACAAGGACCTTTAGTGTTTCCCTGACCACCTACACTAATCATTCAGACAGGCCGACCCGGAGAAATCCTCCCATGGTCCTCCTTGTTGCTGCTCTGCCTCATTTAAACCCGTCTCCAGGTCATGTTATCTAAATGGATGAAAAAGGAATAGCAATGCCCTCGCTGGCTCTAATTTGGACTTCACAGCCACTCGCTGCTACAATGCTCATTTTGATAATTGTTCCTCCAGTATCGCTAAACGGTGGGAAAACGAGGGTGGGCTTAGAGCATCTATATCCTCTATCCTGATTAAATTCATTCGGTTAAACACAACAAAATTTGGTACATTATTAGCCTTTTAGAGCTTTAACCAGTTTGCTTAAAGCCATTATTGATTAACATATTTTTCATAAGCTGGCTTCTCCACTTGTAGCATAATAATTGCTCACCCCGACCCCGATGATCTGTGTTGCAGTCACTAATGAGCTTATGAAAATCATAAGTTCCTGGCAGGAACAGCGCTCAATATTAATGAACAAACCCCGAGCTGATTTAGGATATGAAATTAAATATGAGGATAAACTACACTCTATCTCGGGGTTTGGATGCATTTCTTTTTGTCACGGCTGACAACCATCGCAGAGCTCCCCCCACCTCCTGCCTTCGTTATATGCGAGAGAGGAGAGACAATATGAGCGATTGAGGCCAGGGTCAGCCCGATTGGAGAGCGGGTGAAAGAGAGACTGGGGAGGAGGGTCAAAGACAGCAAGATTGAGAGGTAGTCTGCATAATTAGGTAGAGTAATTAGGTTGTATTAATCAGGTACACGGCATAGCAACAGAGTCTTGGAAGCATCACCTGAATTATGCAGGGGAAGCTTCGACTAATGGTTTAGCTATAATGCATTTTATTAATGATTTAAAATGAGTGTTGAAACAATTAATTGACTAGTCAATCAGTTGCAACACTTTTGATAATAGAGTAGTCGTTAACGTGAATTTTCAAGCGGAAATGACAAACATTAACTCTGTCCAGCTTCTCAACATGGTTTCTTTCTTTAGGGTCTCTAATTGCTGATATGTTCAAAAGCTAGTTGCTTTGACTGCCGGTTGTTTGGTGGAGGGCAGGTAGTGTGCGCTGGGTTTATCAGAGGCTTTTTGCTGAAAACAACCGTCTGTTGCAGCTGGAAATGGTGCTGATGAGAGGGGTAAGAGTGAACAACAACACAATAACAACAGGAAACAAAAAACCCACAAAAACAAACAAAAGTCTAGTGTTAGTTCTCTGTGGTTCATCATTACGAGGGACCACTTTCTCATATAAGTAGTTACCTGATCCATTGTTGTTGCAAACATACTGATTCGGAAAAATATATATATTTTCATTGCCGATTGATCTGCCGATTATTTTCTGGATTCGTCATAGTTGTTTGGTCCATGAATTGTCAGAAAATGTGAAAAGTGTTTCCCAAACCCCAAAATGATCTCTTAAAGTCTCTTGTTTTGTCCACAAATCAAAGATGTTTAGTTTACTGTCATGGAGGAGCAAAGAAGCCATAAAATATTCACATTTAGGAAGCTGGGATTTTTACCCTAAAATATTACAGATAAATCAATCATCAAAATAGTTGAGAACTAATTGATTGATTAACTATTGCAGCTTTAGTTGTGTCATCGCTCAGTGATATCGATGCACTAAGATCGTGTAGTGACTTCTTTTGCCACTATAATTCATACTTCTTAGACATGGCCGAATCCATTGCAACATGTCAAATTCAATATTCATTCTTACATTATGATTATGATCATAGATTACATATTAACTCACTTTCTACTGCCCGTCATATCTAATTAGCTATGGATGTCTCTGTGAGTGGATCCCTCCACCCCCTTCCTCTTCTTCCTGTCAAAGAGTGACTTGCCAGCCCTCTGTGACCCGGTCTGTGTTATAAAGCTGCCCATCATGCTGTTTTAATAATTTATCCAACCAGTCCTGAAAGCAAGCTGTGAACTGCCAATCCGTCCCACCATGTGCCAGGCTGCCCAAGCCCACTGATCAAGGAACACATGCCAGAAATGAAGTGTCCAGGGGCACCATCCCAGGGCTATTTGAGGGGTGCTGTGACACATTTCCTCAACCAGCCTTCACTAAACTGTCTGTTGTAGCCTCGAACGCATGTCTGATAAGATGTTTCCCCTGCATGGTGTGAGGTCTGCCTCTTTGACACCCAAAGGATGCTGCATGCAGTATTTAGTTTTTTAGCCTTATTCTCAAAGATCATGACCAAAAAAAAGATAGTGTAACTGTTTTGAATTGACAGCCTTCTCATAATCAAAGAAGAGCTGACGGGATCATGAACTCACACATCTTGACAAGTGAACAGAGAGACGTCAGACTGAATGTGTTAATTATCTCCTGAATTCTGACTTGAGGCGTGATAGCGGGATCTCATTAGAAATATGCCACACCTCTCCAAAGAGGAAAAGTGGGATTTCATGGGAGAAGCTCACAGCTCTGAGACTTCCATTTTCAATGACTTGCTGTGACCAATAGCATTTTCTCCAGCTGTTGCAATTCTCCAGCTTATTCTTGGGGCCGGGGAGACTATCTCACTGACTTGCCAATAAAATGTCTGTTGCCACTGGGAAAGAGCAGGAACCGTCAATTGGTTTCACCTTATCTACCTTAAACATGCCTCTGCTGACTTCATGCTTCTTCCCATTTCTTTTTCATTGCGGTTTTTCATTGTTTTCCTTCACTGCCATCTCCCCTCTGCACATGTACACAAAGCTTAGTCAATTACCGAAAATGCATTATCAAGCTGAGGTTTTTGACGGAGACATCAGACAAAGTTAAGACAAGTAACCACACTTTATGAGCCAAAAGTTAAAGGTGCGCGGGTTGATTTAATTGTCCTGAATTTGAATACTGACATACTGAACATCAAACATCTTTACTGTGAATGTGTTTATATTGGATCAGCAGTCTGGCAGATAATTGGGTGTACATGCAGTATCTGACAGAGTGGATACCTCTCCATCTCTGGAGACGTGAGAGGAGGTCAGGCAGGGTAAAACCGATCGGTCCCTCAGTGCTCTTCAAAATCAAGACTCCAAACAATTGTGGAAATATAGATGACAAAGCCTGGCCAGGGAATTGCTCTCAAAGAACCTGATTGAAAGCTCGTGTCAGAGAGGCTGAAGCAATCACAGGTCTTGTGTATTTCAAGTTGAAAGAGGTCATGTTTAGAGCATGGTAAATCCAACATCCTGATCCACCAATTCAAAGGCAGCTGTTTTCTATTGTTGGCACTGCTCGCTGGTGTTCTGCGCTCTCTGAACTATCATCCTCTCCAGCTGCTTTGATGTGCAACAGATCCTGAAGATGTCAGCAGAGAGACAATGCATTGTTACCTAAGTGGCATCTAAATTCATTACCTGTCATATAAACCTTGAGCCTCTTACATTGTAGTGACACAAATCTAATATTATAAAGAAAGAACTTGAATATTTAGTTGAAAACGTTTTTTTAGGTTAAGGCAAACTGAATACACTGAGGTGCCACACTGGCAGGTTTGTTGGGGAAACTACCCAGTAATTGAGAACCTGCCTGTTGGCTCGTAATGCTGCCAAAATGCCAATTAGCAAAGGCACACAGCACCTGCCTGCTTCACAGAAAAAAAGCAACACTGGCTAAAAATACTGCGATACTACTAGATAACACTGGCCGGAAATACAGTGGTATTGTGATAGAGAACATATTAAATAGAACCCTGTATGTATATACAGACATAAACAATGCACATATGTCTACAGCAACAGGCTTCCATAATGATAAAGCTAGTATTATCAATGATTTTGTGGATCAAATGGCTGCATGCGTATTGTGAAAGGGGTTGTTGTGTTGTTCCAAGCCCACAGAGAATTATCAGCAGCTCTGCCCAGTGTTTTAGCCGCTTTGAGCTTATAGTTTTGGTTTGCAGGCCCGCAACCTTACTGTTATCAGCAGCCGCTGCAGACGGATGTTTTCCGCCCAAAAACCCCTGATAAACCCAGTGTACGGTACCTGGCCAGCGCTAGACAGCAGACTGACGAGGTTATCGACTAGCTGGCGAATATAGCGGAGCACTGAGCAGCTTGAGAGGCAGATATTTCCCTCAGGAGTTGGTGGAGAGCAAATCAGAGCTGAATGAAGGGTGAATATTAGACTTTAATTTATCAGGTGGACAGAAACATGAGTCCAAGTAATTGCTAATGTTTCTCTGTGTGCACTGAATAGGCAACTGTTTGTTATTTGCCATTTCAACTTCATATGTTGATGTTGGGTTTACAACTTGTTCCAATGTGTCCTCAAGGAGCCATCCCCCCACCCACCCCTCCCCCCCAAAAAAAAATCAATCAAGCAATCAAAGGAATGAATGCAGATGCAACACAAACTCATTAACTGTCTATCCTTTAATGCAGAAAGAACATAAGCTTATAAAAATATTTTGAATAATACAGTATCCTTCTGTACGGTTGCTTTTCTTTCCCTGCAGTTTTTCACCTTGTGACACCATGAACCAGAACAGAGGGCACCCTGAGCTAATCATCGCAATTAAGCAGGAGGTGTATTTTTTTCTCACAAGCAGCTACATCACCCGCATTAACCCCAGCACTGCTTTCAACTACAGGCACATTTTAATAATTAAGGAACTCTGAGATCATCAATAATTGACTCGTTTATTCATTAAACAACAAAAGGGAAAGCAACAGGGGTAGAGTCAGTAAAGAAGACACTGCCCGGCTTATGCTGCACTGATAGAGAAGCCTGATCTTTAGGCTGGAGATTTGACTAAACAAATTTATGAATTACAGTGTGGGAGTCATGTCTCTTGTGGTTTGCAGACAGCTTCCCCAGTAGAATGACAGATATGTGGTATGGATAATTGGGCTGGTGATAACTGTCGTCTGGCCACTTAATGAAGATAATCAGCTTTTAGTTTGACAGCTCAGTTAGGACTATCCAGTTTTTTTCTCTCCCGCTACATACATTTCCAACGGTGTTACAGATCTTGCTGTCAATTACCGCTTGAAATGTATGGTGTCTGATATTGTAGGTTTTTTGCTCGCTCACAAAAAAGTTCACTTTGTCCAGAATTTAGACTTTTCCTTGTATCATTTCCTGTCTTTTTGCGTGAGTTTCATTGTGTGAAAAGATACAACCTCCTCCACCTTCTCCCGGTCACAATCAAGACAAAACCTGGTCATGAGCCTGATTTTATAGCTGAACCATAAAAGAAAGGAGCCAAAAGCCTGCAAGTATCCCTCCATTAGTTTTGGTTTTTCAAGTCTTTTTTACTGCATTTTTCCTTCGCTTTGCAGACTTTGTGTGGATATTGTTAACAAATACAGAGCTGCTGCCATCAGCACCCTGCATACTAATGAAAATCATGGCAAGAATTTTTATTATTGCTCTCCCAATTTATTCACTATTAACAGCTAGCAGCTACCCATCCCATGAAAAGAGGAAAATAATAAAAAAAAAAAGAAAGAAAGCATCCTTTTATACTTGAGGCATTGCCTGCACCTGTCTGCACAAAGTGATACTTACATTTGAGGGGGATACTGGGCAATGTTGTTTTGCTGAATTAATTAATTTGCGATTCACTCAGTGATGAATTCGTGATGGACAGTTTTTCAAAAGACCATACTTAAATGTGTGGGTGGAGGTGTAGAAGTGGCAGCAATCTGCCCTCAATGGTTTTTATGAGATTGAATTCAAAACAGGAAACACTTAAGCTGTTCTTGCTGTTTTAAAATAAGATTTTCTCGCCCCATAGCATGTTGTAATGCAGCTGCTACCATATGGTTATTGTCGGATGTATCACCTGTATTTGTTACAGACCAGAACTTCTAACAAGGACACGGTAATTGTGATTTATTTCATTGACTTGGAAGAGAGAAAAAAATCGTTTTCCTGAGTACAACCAGACATGGGTTCAGTCACACTTCTTAAATCATGACAAACAGACTCACCAAGTGTCATTATGAGATTCATTTTAGGCTATTCATTTTCATTGTGCCTCTGTTATAGTGTGGTTTGTGCCGTGAAAGTTATTTGTAGAAGCCTTTACCTTGGACACCAGATAGACCAATTATGGTGTATTATTTGTCTGAAACTAATGATTTTTTTTGTGTTATCAGTGAATATTAATTGGATTGATGGATTGATTGTCTATAAAATGTTACAAAAAAGTGAAATATGTCTGTTAGAATTTCCTAATGTCAAATGGCTTGTTGTGTTAAATATTAGGCTTACATTGACATAAAACAGAGAAAAGCTGAAACAGGGGAGTGTTTGATTCATGTTTGATTGATTGACTAATTGATTAATTGCCTCACTGTTTGAGCTCAAGAACAGCAAGTGTCAAAGAACTCTAAGACCATTTTTTGTTGGTGTTTGTGTCCACGTTACACAAAACAGTTTTGTTTTGTTTTTCAGTCATACTGATCTGTTGCACCTGAACTATTCTCACACAACTGTAAAAATGACAAGCTTTCAGTATGCAGCATTGTGGATCAGTCATTGTGAAATTATAAACTTGACTTGACAATTAATCCACTTATGTTTGACATTCCCAGAGGCAAATGGATGTAAATGAGTAAAAAACAAACTGAATGATTTTCTTAACAAATTTGACTTCCCTGCACAGTATGTGGACTTTGTTTAAATTTGATCATGCCGTGCTATTATTTAATGCCTGACAGCCATTCATTAATAAACTCAGAATAAAGACACAATTAGAAAACCTCCAAAAGTCAAAACAGGAGGCTAGAATAATGATTCATGGGCAATCGCGCATAACCAGTTATTTTAGGAGAGGGCCATAATAGGTTATTGACCAACAGTGAAGTGAGACTGATGTTGCTGCGAAGGCATTCGTAATAATGTCACCGCCACTCATTTATTTTTTATTTCACAAAATTAGAGCGAGAGATCTTTAAGTTCAACTGGATCTTGATGCATGATATTTGTGTAT
>JBCAUF010000061.1:25051267-25064447 GCA_038406115.1 Haemulon aurolineatum | reverse complement strand
TTTCTTCCAAATAAAATTTTGGAAAAGCTTATTTTTTTCACATTGTTTACATCCATGTTTATTAGCAGGGTTCTTCTTCCCAGCCTTTGGTGACACATTGCTGCTTGATGTATTATCAGTGGAATAGTGCGAAACCATTGGCAGGACTGTGTACCACATGCGTGTTTATCTTCATGTGCAGGCATGAGACAAACAAAACTCAAAAACAAACTACACCACACTGCTACTCGAGCAAAAGCTACACAAGATACTTTCAATTAAGGATCAACATTGTTGTTGTTTAATTTGCTTTTGTTTGACTAATCAATTAATCTATCAATTGTTTCAGCTTTAATCACAGTGCTAATATCTTAATTCTTTTTTAACATGTTTGTGAGTAATTTACTGGATCTGATTTGTTTTTAAATTGAAATGTAATGTGAAAATTGCTTCTTTCAGACATATGCTGAGACACAGTCTTTGGATTTCCATGCTATCATGTGGTTGGGACATCAAGAAACGCACCTTGGCTTAGTTTATGTATATTTAAAGTCAGCATTCTTCTGTAGTGAAATGAGATTGCCAAGTAGTAAGGATAAACTATGTTTACCCCTCCATGTTTTCCATATGCATCTTGATTGAAGCAGATGCTCTGCATTTGGTCCGCACTGCAGGTTGTGAGGATCTGTCAGGTGTCTGAATTACAGATGCAAATAGAGTCAGCTATTTTGCATTCCACCATACTATGCACGGAAAAATACCGCACCCACACCTCGGGTCCCAACATTATCATCATTAAGTTGCTCCTCATCTCAACAGGATGCTCAACAAAGCAAACAACAGTTGAGATAAATGTGGCACCAGACAGTCACTAAAAAGGTCTTAAATGGTGCTGTAAAACAACACAAGGGAAACAACACAATATTTCTGTGCCAAATTGTGAATTTCAGAGTAGCACATATCAATAGGGCACAATCTGAATTAGAAGTCAGACATTTCTGAATGAGATGTTGAATTACGGAGATAGCCCAGGCAGTGGCTGAGGCACACAGATTCAAGGAATAGTTTTTTGTATTGTAATATGAGTCATTTGTGCTAAAGCAGATTCAAGTGCAAGTCTTGAGACTCAAATGGAGAACATCATGCCCTGTTCTACTGACGCATGATTCTCACTGTAAGGTTCCAACTCATGCAAAACAGTCTTTTTCTAAAATTAAATATAATGAGTGTTTTCCCACCGCATTCACAAACTGAAGTGCTAAAAGCAAAGATCACAGACTCAGGTGAGTAAGGGGGCTCACACAATGTTCTGGTCAAGATGGAAAATGTGCACATCTCTCTCAGCAAACAGGAACTTGGTGCCTTCACAGCAACTGACACAGTGTTACAGAAACCTGCTATTCCTGGCCCATAACTGTACCTGCTAATAGTCACAACAATTAAACAGCTTTGCACTCTGCTGCGTCCTTGGCAGAGAATATGTCGGGTGTCATAGCTGAGAAAGTCACATGCCAGGCAGGAGAAATTACTCGTTCACTCTTAGGTATGATTTATTTTGTGCTGAAAGACATCCTTTAAATAATGAACTTTTGTTCATTTCAGATGCAAAGGAAATAACAAGACGCCCTAGACCTTAATCCCCATGCATCATGCTGTGCATACTTAAGAGTTATCCCATATTCAGCAGACCACCCTACCTGTTTTTTTTTTTATTTATGTGAAGAAACCCTTAATCATTTGGTGCAGTGCATGTCCACGCTCAGTTTCTGTGTAATCGCCATGAGGGAAGAAGAAAAGGGCAGCGGAGGAGAGCAACACACCTGGCAGAAAAAAAAGTCCTTAATCAAAAGAACAATTCTTTAATTGCAATAGCAAATAACAAAATAACAACTTGATCACATGGGGACATACTCTGTATGTGGGGTTAATTCCAATGAACAAAGCATTTAAGGAGTTTACAGGAGTGCCTGAGGACCTTGTTAGAAATACCAACACTGCCAAATGGAGAGGTAGTTATTGTTAAAATACTGAGCATTTCTCAGAGCCTTTGAGTTGCATGAAAACTTTTATCCCTGAAGGACCTCAATCAGTGGCATGTGAAGCATTGTTATGTGAACTTTCAGTCCATGAATACATTCAGTTCCATTATTATGTTTTCCATAACATTATTTCATGTTTTCTCCTCTGAGGCGCGCTCAGGGAATCATCGTAAGGTCTTGCTACTGAAGTGAAGTACCTCAGCGACTCTGGCCTCTAACCTGTCTAAGTGAATTCATTTCAAACCAAGCTGGGGCTGCTTGGACAAGCATGGATAAGGCTGTGGCGGAAGACACTGAAAATACTCCAAACAAAGCCCTTGCACCCAACAGGGAGGGAAAACATGTCTTTTTGTTTCACGTAGTGGCTCCAGGAAATTAGTGCACATTCATTGAGTGAGGTTTACATATTAACACTGTTGGTTTGATTTTTTTTTTTTTTCTGTCATAGAATAATCTACACACGACACACTAAATGGGTAATGTCCAAATGTTGGAACAAAAACACATGAGTTGTGTCCCAAATACATCCTAATTCCATACAGTATGTACTGTATGCCTCACTAACTGTCTGCTATTTGATCACTTAGTGTGCAAAAATATCAGCTTCCTCTACCATTTCATATCACCAGGAAAAGTTGCAGTGTGTCTATCAAACTGCAAGTGAAAGCTACTGCCAATTAAACTTCACAGAGACATCAAAACGTTATTTATGTTTTCCAATATCTTTGCAAGCTGTTTCATCACTACCAGCAATTTATTAAAATCTTTTTCGTCTGTGAGCAGCTCGTCCATTTCCTTTGTGCACTACATTGTGGGAGAATAGTGTGCATCAAACATCACAGTCAAAAACTGGCAGTGTTTAATATGCATGCCCTCTGCTTTGAGTTTACTTTACTTTGTCTCTTTTCTAGTGTAAGCACACCAGGTACTGAAAACCTGCTTAGAGTCAGTGTGATGTACAGAATTTGGACACGGCGACAGATTCAATCCACCATGAAACAAGGACATGCAGATACACAAAATACAACATTTTTAAAAAAGCTACTGTATATGCTACATAACATAACATAACACAACATAAATATAGTGATATGTATCAGAGTTGCAACGATTAATTAATTAGCTGTCAACTATTAAATTCTCATGTAATTGATTAATTGTTCTGAGTAATTTTTTAAAAAGAAATGTCTAAATTTCATGATTACAGCTTCTCAGATGTGAATATTTTCTGGTTTCTTTAGTCCCTGTGACAGTAAAGTGAGTACCTATCAAAATAAGACATTAGCGGACGTTATTTTGGGGTTTCGGGAAACAGTGATCACTGTTTTAACTATTTTCTGATGTTTTCTGGACCAAACAGCTGATCAATTAATAGTGCAAATAATCAAGAGATTATCGATCTATAATAAAAACAAGCGTTGCTTACAGCCCTAATATGTATACAATGTGAGCCTGTCAGAGGATAACAACACTCAAAATGGTTTGGAGGGAGCACGATGCAGTGTGTGCATGTGGTCAGGATGCCTTGAGGACGCCTCCATTTCGAGGTTTTCTGGGGCATGTCCAGCTGGAAAAAGACCCCAGGGTAGACCCCTGGAGAGATTATATATCTCAGCTGGCCTGGGAACACCTTGGGATCAGTGTTGCTGAGGGGAGGGATGCCTAGAGTGACTGGCTTAGCCTACCGCCACTGGGATGAGTGGAAAATGATGGATGGCTGGATGGTCACTGTTTGTGAAATGCAAATTTTATTTTAGTATACAGTAGTACTCATTATCCACATTGTACATTTTCACTACTACATACTGTACATACATCCACCCATCTCTCCACTGTCCATTTTATTTAATAAATGGTTAAAAGGTACTATGTTACTTTTTAAACATGGTAAAATCTGAGGCCCCCACACAGTGAAAGATCCAGAGGACCCATACCTCGTAACTTTGACTGTGTCTTGTATTACATCTGTGTTGGTCTCCAGTACACTCAAACAACCGTGAATCCATTTTGGCATTTACGTACACACATAGGCTTACGGTTAATACTGTCCCCTGTTACGCCTTTTTATTTCTTCTTTTCTAGTTTGTATTCTCTCTTTGTTCGGCTGTATCACAGACATCTGTGGTGAAGGAATAAAGTTAAGATAAAATTCTTATTCTTATATAGTTTTACTCGAATAAGTGAGTGGGGCCACAGTAGGTGTTCATCTTGGTGAGAGAAGGTTGCCTTGAAGTCAGATGTTTAATATCAAGGGTTATCTGTGGGTGTGTGTGCGTGCCAGCCTACAGGTCTGCTGTCTGTGATAATGAAATGCTGCATGTGGCACAGAGGCATCTAGAGGGAAAAAGGGCTGTTTTTCATTAGGATCATGTTTCTCTGAGTACACCTTCTCGTCATTGTGTTTAGAGGAAAACGGAAAAACATGACGACGGATCCTCGTTGAAAAGGCACACTGTGTATCATTACCAGGGAACACCTCTACCTTCTGTTTGGTGAATCACTGTGAGCCATAGGGATGGAAAATTTCATTTACACGAACACAGTTTACCCATTACAAAAACTGACATATTGCAATCCCTGAAAACGGTCCCCTGTGTTGAGAAACACAACTACAACAAAAAAAAATCAGAAATTATGGTCACTCAAGAAAAGACTTCACGCTTTAGTTGACCTATTTATTTTTCTATTCGAGTTTCTTATGTAACATTTTTCTTTCTTCACATATTCATCAGTCAAATCAAATGGAGCAGTGGGAGCAACAGAAGCCTGCCATGATGCAAGTTCTTGCATTTATAAAGCTTTACTATTCTAAAAGCTTCTACAGTGTACCCTGTAGCATTGGAAAATGAAAGAAATGTGATAAAATAAATACAGTCATCCATTTTTTTCAACCTTTTTTTTTTTTGTCAAAATAAGAAGCTACAACTAAAGAAGCACAATTCGGCATGTGTAAAAGATTATGCTAAGAAGCTAAGAGACCTATTCATGTTTAGCAAGTGACCCATACTCATGGGTCTGACACGCTCATCATCTCAGCTTGTGATCTGGCTGGCCCGCTGCAGCATAAGGGAGCGCTGAGGCTGGGTGTTAAACGGCTCTGTGGGGGTTCAGGATCTGTCGCTCTGTTTTGAGTCTCCAAAGATGCTGTTGGATGCTGTCGGACCTCTCCCTGAAAATCTAGTTATAATATCTACTTGTGTTGTGTTTATTGCAAAAATAGAAGCAATTGTTTTTGGAGCCAAAGGGGAACGAGTAAAATTGAGCATCCAGGTTCGGTTGCTAACATTTAAAATCATGTACAGGGCCACAAATCTTGACCTAAATTTTAATAGCAACAGTTAAGAGTATTACAAAACCAGCCTACCATCACATCAGGAATATATTAAGAATGAAAGGACTTAGGTCTGAGCAGGATTTATCCTCACTATTGTAATGGTCTTTTCATAGGTCTGTCTAAAAGGCCCATCAAACAGTTGCATCTAATTGAGATTGCTGCTGCTGAGTCCTCACTAAGATCAGCAAACTGGATCAGACCCCTCCAGGTCTCAGATGTTTACACTGACTTCCTATTTGTCAAGTAATTGCTTGTTATGAACCATCCAGACCTTTCAGATGGTGTGGGACAGGTCTGTTTACTGTCCCTAGAGTCAAAACTTAACACAAAGTAGCAGCTTTGAGTTTTTATGCATCACATATCTGGAGCAAACTCACAGAAAACTGGAGGCGCTCCAACTCTCAGTTCAGCATCAGACGCTTCCGTTTGCCAGCGCCTTTTATTAAATTAAATTTGAGACTGCTTATTCATATCTTGCACTCCACTGTAGCTGCAATGTAATTTTTACTCTCCTGTTATATAAATCTTCTTCCATTTTAGCTTATTTTATCTTCTCCTGTATTATATGTATATTTTTATATTGCCTTTTCATATAGATTTTAATTTATTTCTCAGTGCCTTTTAATGTTTTATGTAAAGCATTTTGAATTGTTATGTTGTTGGAAGGGGCCTGCGTTCTCCAATCTCTTTTCATATCTATCCTCCTAAAAGCCAGGGCATACTTATCATATTGTCAATATTCATCCCTGTGCAGATACCCCAGGTGAGCTACGCCTCCACAGCTCCAGAGCTCAGTGACAACACCCGCTATGACTTCTTCTCACGCGTGGTGCCTCCAGACACCTACCAGGCCCAGGCTATGGTGGACATTGTGAAGCACATGCGCTGGAACTACGTCTCCACAGTGGCCTCGGAGGGGAACTATGGAGAAAGCGGCGTCGATGCTTTCATTCAGAAGTCTCGGGAGGACGGTGAGTACACATGGCCTCATATATCATTACTGTCTTTCTAACATCAGGCGTGGGAAGATATTACACCCTGCAAACTTTCTGTTGTGTAGAAAATCGGTGAAGCTCTGGGACATGCAAGCAAAAATCAATTAGTTAGGTCAAATGTTAGATTTGCTTCTCGAGCATGCAAACAGCCATAGGTCAATTACAAACTTTTACATGGAGAGTCACATACAGAGGCCTGAAAACAGCACAGCTTGTTTCTTGGCTTTGAAGCTCCACTAAAGCCAAAGGTGTGCCGCAGTGAAATCAGCACATCAGCAGTTAGAGTCCCCTGTCAGTATCTATACTTGACCTGTTTTTTCCACAGTACTGCTATATTCTATATACTGTTAAATATATACTCATTCATCCTTTATCCAGCCAGTCTAGCCAGCAAAGTCTCATTGTAAAGAAAACGGGTTTTTCTTTTGTTGTTTTTTTTCGCCAAGACAGGCAGCAATAAGAATGAATTATAGACACTCGACATAAGACAAGATAACCACAAAAATCACAACAGAAATATGAAAATTCTGAATAACATTTCGAACATAATCATGTGAAAGATTTAATCTTGAAAATGACCTCAAAACAAAGACTGTGAGTAGAGAATTATAGCTGGTTCTTTGTCAGTTAAACCCGTGGCCCTTTTGGTCATCAAGCCTCATATGAAAAACAAAATGACACACAACGTAAACAATAAAACATGCTACACTTTCTGGTTCTTTAAAACGAGTAGAACAATCAAAACACTGCTTCTTCATTCAGGAATAGTTCTTTGCATTCTCTTCTCCGTTGCTACAGAGTACCTGATGCATGGTTAATCATCTTTTTTTTTAAACAACAAATAGTTTAAACAACAATTAATCTGCTGCTGAATATTTGATAGAATTAAAATGCATTGGCTGTGAATAAGTCGTAATGCCCTTTGTAACAACTAATCACCTCTTTGTACAGAAGTCCAAATCACTGAACAACTGCTCTACAGAAAAGCAGTTATTATTAATAATAATAAGAATAATCACACAGTTAGGTGTAGTGCTTACTGTACATGCATACATGGAAAGGAATACACTTGAAGTCCAAACAAGCACAAAAAGTTTGGGCTCTGCACGTGCTTAATGAAATGTGACAAAAATGTAAAGAACATAAAGATCGTAGTATGTAATCAACTCACTTTTGGAATTTGGATTAATTAGCGGCACCTTATATGATTTTAACTGGTGGATGTGGTGAACACAGATGGCTAGAAATGAGAAGCTGCTTCCTGAATATTTTTTACACTGGTTGTGGTTAATAATAAAAGGAGAGGAGTGAAAATAGATGCAAAAACAGATTCATTAGCGTGGGAACTCAGCGAATCTGTGAATTTTTGACAATTCATGTGTCAGAACGCAGAGTCGCTTGCACCTGTGTGCCTAAATCACTTTCTTAATTTGCACAGAGCACACACTGCAGAGCCCTGAAAATGCATCTGAAGCACATATGGCTGTCAAAGTTGTACTTTCTCTTTTCAAAAACTTTTTTCATGTCCAGTGTGGCGGGTGTTGGTATCTTTAAGTAATTGTATTGTGTCTCTGGCTCAAATATGTTTATGGCATTTATCACCCAACCAATATAAAAACAACAGACTACCATTTCCAAACAAGCTCAGACAAGCAAAGTGGACACTGCCTGCCCAGAAATGACACAGGGCTTGCTTAACAAAGTTGAGCATCCAGCAGATGTTTTCTGAGGAGATGGCAAAGATCGACTACAATGGGATGCTCACAATGCTGCTGTCTGCTGAGTGCGTAAGCAAACAGTTTGCTGCACATGATAACATGACAGGTTGACAGTATGCTAGGATTCAAAAATTGCATCACACACTAAATAAAGAATACAACAATGTTCTTTCTTTTTGCACAAAGCTGCCTTTTTTTTTTCATAAACATAAATTACACATCAGGTCTAGAACTGTATCTGTGCTACAAGAAGGGATTTTATTTCAAAATCATATCGCAGTAACCCAACCCCAAAATCTGAAAGTCTGTTGAAAAAGCAACTTTGGGAGCTAAATGTACAGGTTCAATCAGCATAAAGAACATAAATGAATTTCTCCCATAGATATTACATCTAACAAGATTTTTCATTTGGCGTAATGTGCAGGTCTTTGCATCGTCTTCCCTTTGAGTTTACCACTTTCCAACAAATTACCCCACTGAAGGAGTTCCCAAAGAGTTTAAGTGTTTTGGTTGGCTAAGTACGAGTGTAATTAAAAGGATGAGACTTAAAGGTGCCCCAGTCATGTCTCTGGCTTGCTCTGTGCCTGGACAGAATGAGGCTTGCTTTGGCTGTGGTTGCTCATCAATTATGGCTGTCACTCTCTGAACACTTAATCGGCTGGGCACAAGTCAAGCGCAGCCAAGGGACGGAAAATAAGTGATGCTGGATAAAACATGTTAGGGATTTTATCAGGGCAGAGAAATCAGGAAATGCATGTTTGTTTAAATTGTTTACAAGAATCTAGACGGACAGATTCCATCTGATCAGTAGAATATAGCAGAATATATTGACCCAAGCGGAGGTACAATTATTTGATAGTGTCACACAAGGGGTATGAGAAAACAATGAAAACACTGCCTGTAACCCACAGTGTCATACATACTGTGCTGTTGCATGATTTAGATTCAAGGACTACTTAGAGGTCATGTTCAGTATGAGTAAAGACAGCCTACAACAACTCTAAATGATCCTTGTCTGATGATGCGTTTGCTTCCACATTTTTGGACGCAGTTGCACTTTGAAAGCTAATTACAAGGAGTAAATGAGGTATTTGTCTCTTTAAAGATGTTTTTGTCCATTTCACAAATTATGAAATTCATTTGCTGTCTGAAAAAGAAGGAGCAGGATTATATGCACCATCACTTATTGACGCATGGCTTGTGAAAATCAAGATTGATGAAGAGGTAATATCTGAACACTTTCCAAGTTGGTAGTGGTTAAATCCTTATTCTATATCTGCAAGGAGACATTGAGTGCATTACAATCTGTGGACCTTTAACACTAGCAGTATTTTATCTCTTTTTTCCCATGGTTTTTAAACTGATCAATCAAGAAAATACCTGACAAATTAGATGACAATGATCACTGGTTGTAGCCTTAAACGGCAGTACTTTCGCACTATTTTGTAGCTACTCATTTTGATCTGTTATTTTTTATGTATGTTTATCTGTCTGCATGCTCATCTCTTCCACTAATTATATACATAATGCCTGTCCATTTATTTCTTTATACTCTGTATACATAGAGAATGATTCAAGAATGAATCAGGCTTTGTCAACATTGCCATCATATAGTTAATTCCAGGTTTGTTCTAGCTCTGAGTGGATTTAAATCTCTCCACTCAAAATGTATCAATCAAAGTAATTGGCTCAGAAAAACTGAGTTAAAAAAAGATATTAGTTATTAAATATTTTCCTGCCGTGTGATTAGCATTCATTTTGATCTCTTAATTGAAACTGAAATGCTCTCCATAATGTTTTGCGCCATCAATCCAGCAAAACCCACGAAAGTGTAAGATATTATGTTAATATATTATATTTCAAATATATGACTAAGTTCCTGCTGCAATTGCGGCACTTTGCTGCACCATTTTTGCTATATAGCATTGTTTTGAACTGAATGTGCCAAGAAAATAAGCTGAAAAAGCAAATTATCTGAGTCAGCTCCCACAGAAACAACCCTGGCAGTCCGTCAGCCACCTGCTAGGTGTCGCACCAGCACAGCCTCCCCCCCTCCAAGAGCTGGCAAATATAACTGAGAACAATGTGTGTAAAAAGCAGATGATGAAAGGTAAATATGAATTCCAGGTGGGTTTTTTTTATCTCTGCTTTTGTGTCTCTCTTCTCTGGCATACAGTGCCTAGAGCTGGGAATCAGTGGTCTTCAGTGTCTCCCTTTTTGGGGTATCTGAGGTGAGCAGCGTCTCATCTCCCATGGACTGACCCAGGATGTGATCCATCCTAAAGGGAGAGATATAAGAGTAGATGTAGGATACACAGACATGGAGAGAGAAATCATTTTGCTATGAAAAAGAAAAACACCAGTGGGAACATTAGATGTGTGAAAATGCGTGAGTGTCCTTCAAACGTTAACCCACAAACTCTCCTTCCCGCAATGTCATACATTTAAATTAGAGTTTAGTGTACAGTATTACCGAAAACTAATATTGGACAAATACCTTTTCTTGACCTTTTAATTTGTACCAGACTAACAGAAGGTTTTCACCTGGCAATTTGCATTTCACAATAATGCTTAAATGGTGACAACATCAAAGCAAACAGCAGGACGGCAAGGTAATGAGCCTCAGACTAAGCATTTACTGTATATCTCCAAATAATTTAGTAAGAGCATCTCAAGTGAAATATTTCTGGCTGATATGGACACAAGATGCTTTATTTCCTTAATTTCCATGGACCTATTTTCTGGACACACATATAGTTTCTGAAATGAAAAGTTCATAATGATCATCTAGGGTCTACTTCACGGTCTCTTACTGCTTACCACTTTGGTATTTATGAATATAAGATTCTTTTTGAGTTCAGCCCTTAGGAAACAAACAGGACATAGAGAGGCTGGTCAAGTGTGGGCAGAAGAAGCCCAGAGAGTCCCATCCTTGACTGCAGACAGCCCCTCTCTGCAGAGATGTTGATTACTGTGGAGCATGCCCCAATAGATGTCATTAATCAAGTTAATGAAACACAATGTCAATAAGAACCCTAACAAGATTCCCTTGCAAACCAATGGCCTGCCTGACATCAACATGAGAAACCCTGCTAATGGAGTAACTGCCGTCCCTGTTTGACAAGGAGGATTACAAGCATTAGCCCACAGAGTTGGGATGAATACGTGCATGTGGGGAATGTGAAATGAAGACGAAGAAAAGGGAACACAAACAGCTCCTGTGTGATATGTGTGTTATTCATTTGTAGATGTACAGAACAGATAGCAATATTAGATTGGGTTTGAGGTTATGCCTGGTATCAGAAAGTAATATATGAACTGTGAGATCCTAATTATACTACGATCTCTTCAGGTTCATAAGACATTCTTTCTTTGAATAATTCATCATAAGGATAAGGCTGATAATATTCTACATTCTTTCTTTTACAAAATCCTACAAAAGACAAAACCAGTAGTGTATCCATCTCCCAATACCTCATATATGATCTGGACTTCCCTGTCTTTGGTTGGTTTTGGCTGTTTAGTTGTGGATCAGTCTCTAAATCCTTCTTTGAAATATCATATATTTTATTATCTATGTAAATCCTCAAAAACTGCTCTAATGTATGTAAATGTATTGTACAAATTTATACTCTTATTTATGAAAAAGTTCAACAATTTCCCCAAAAAGTTGGCCACTACAGTTTTTAAGCAAAAGTTACACAGACAGGGATAATTAGTGTGTTTGTTGGGGTCTATTTTCTGCTGCAAATTGATAAACGTGCATATTTGAGTATGAAAATGATGTATGTGGGCTGAACACAAACTAAACTGTAGTGCCCATGTTCATCATAATGAAGGAACATGGTCTGCTCTTGGACATTAAGCTCCATAACACAGCGCTATCAAGCTTACACAGACAGGTCTTGTAAGTCAGATTATTTTTTTGCTAGCTTTGGTCTTTTCATGAATCTTGATGACACTGAGAAACATACAGTATAGCATATCACCAGATATATCCCCTACAAAGAGCCCTGCAAATTAGTAGATTAACATTAATTGATGGAAAATCATTGCAGGATGTGGTGATGAGAGGAGAAAAGCATGTCCCTACCCAGAGGAGCAGGGAGACATTTGAACATCTGTATTCTAAATGACCATGGTCACCTAGGGAAGAGATCACAGCACTCTCAGCAATGTTCCTGCTTCTCTCCATATGGCCTTTTAATCTCTAGTTCACATCCATGTGTGACATGTCAGCCAGTTGTGTCTTTATTTATTATCTGACATCACACAAATGACCCCTGAGTGCCTCAGATATGTCCTCTTGCAATTTGCTTAAACAATTACTTGTCAGTGCTTAATTGGGCAAGGCAAATCGCTGAATAATCATCACTCATCCCCATCATCTAGCTTTTCTGTCTCTCCTTTACTCAGGGGATTACTCTCAGTGACATAACGGTTATGAAACGCTCTTAATGCAGATATATCGTAAAAGCCAATTTTCTTAACCAAGTATTGCTGCTTGAACTTTGATCTCTAGTATAAGGTACAGTACGCTGTATGGCAGGTAGCCACATCATGCTGTGCTTGAATTTAAAGGTATGCACACAAGCATGTACTTTGCTTTGTAATATAAACGCCCATTAGTATGTTCCTAGCTGATACCCTCTATGACAGTACAGTAACAGGGCCTTATAAGCAACCAAGTCTATGTGCTGCAGTTTAACGAGGCAGCACTGAGCTTCTTCCAGCCTCACAACATCACTTTAGTAACAACGCAAATTCAATTCAAGACAAGTCAATCTAATTTAGTATCAAATGATTAAACTAGAAATGTTCAGCCCATCCCAAGGAGTTTGGTAGTGAAGCTTACACCTGCAATTCAATTGCGGTGCTGCTTCAATCTGCTTTTATTTAAGGCCTCAGTTCAAAAAGAAAAAGGCTTCTAATAATGCTCTATTGACTAGCTTTCTGGTATGCATCAAAATCTCTCTCCTTCTCTAATTCTAACAAGAAAATTCAAAAAAGAAAACAAGGTAAACCCTACACCCTTCTGTGCCTCCGTTTATACAGGTGGAGAAAAAAAACATCAAGATATTTTGCATACATGGTCAAACATAAGCATATACAAGA
>JBCAUF010000061.1:25018740-25030186 GCA_038406115.1 Haemulon aurolineatum | reverse complement strand
CATCATATTAAAAAGGAGAGGGACGATTGGCCTTGATCAGTTCAAATTAATCTTTTCTTAAAATGGTACATTTTCTCAGTTTTGAGATTTTGTCTATGTTCTATTATGAAAAATATATGGATTTATGGAATTTACAAATCATTGCATGCTGTTTTAATTACATTTTAGACAGGGCTCCAACTTTTGGGGGGAATTGGAGTTTCACATTATAATTATTATTTTAGACGCATGCATTTTAGCTGTGAAAAATTACAATTTTAAGAGTCATTTTTGTGTAGTTGCTGTATTTCATACCAATGTCAGATACAATTGCAAGAAATATGCAAGGAGCACAAGATTAAGCCTCATAAATACAGGGCACTAAATAATAATAAGAATATATTGAGTATTATGGCCAAACACAGAGTAGATGTCCACAATAGTTATAAAGCTATTCCAAGCGATGTCCAAGTGATGATCTCATGCTTTGATGAGAGAGGAGCTGCTTGACTGCCTGATCATCTGATTGACCTCAATTTGATGTGCCATTAAAAACATAAATCAGTTCACATTTTGACATTTTCTTATCTGCATTTAGATATGAACATGTCCTCTCTCTGCTGTCTAAATCCAATCATTAGCTTATTTGTTCATGCCGTGAACATGAAAGTGTCGCTGAGTGTTCTCTGTGCTGCTGTAACATAATCTGATTTTGTTGTGGTGGAATCAGTGTTCGCATAATTCAAAGACAAAAAAAGATGCGTTGCTTGTTGATGTCTGAACTTGAAAGTTTTTTGAGACTGTGTTCATCTCACACAGTCTGTTTTTATCTGGAAGGCATCTGAATATAAATAAAAAGCAGCTAAAGGATGCTGCTCAGCCTTTGTGGCAGATTACATGAGTGTGGCTGTCCTGACACTGCAGTGGCTACTTGTCACTATTAGTTTCCATTAATTTCAGTAAATATATTGTTACGATAATGCCAGGATAGTCCTCTACTGTGGCATGTGGGAAACTGCAAAGTGATGGCGTGACATTGCATGCTTCTCACTTATCTGAAACCATCAATTTAAGTAAACATCGAAAATGTTCAATAATAGAGCCTGTTTAAGTCAACTGGACAAGTGGGTCATCACACGCAAATGGCTGAAGTGATGAAATGCTCTCACAGCTGCAGACAAGATACACACTCCCTGCAGCAGTCGACCCTAAACTAAAAGATGATGTGAAGAATCCAGACAGTTTAAGTGTGATTTTTAGGGATACCACGCATCACTTCTAGGATCAAAAAAGCGACGCACTTTCCGCTCAAAGAACAAAATGTGTCAAGTCAATCTACAGGTTGCAGATCTTTCAAGAAACTAAAACAGCATCACATGCTTGTTCCTAGCAACCTTGTCAGAACATGAGATTTGATAGTGCTGCACTAGAAACCATTAATCCATAGGCATGTTCTACAATCTACAAATCCTCTCACCTGAATCACTGATGGCTGTTTTCTCTACTTAGAGGAAGAACTGATCAATCAGAGCTTCACAGGCAGGATTAAGAATAGGCTGGTTGTCATCTTTCTACAGTACATGACTTGCTTGCTACTGAGTTACAGTTCATCCACAAGAAAAAAGCAACAGAACAACTGAATGGTTGCACTCACGTTGCACTGATGGTAACAAACATTGATAAAATCAATGCAGCTGTACATCTGTAAATCGACTTAAAGAAATAGCCAATTTAAGAGTTTATATTTATTTATCATTGTGAAAAACAGCAACTTAGCAGTTGCTATCACAACTTTTTTTTCTACTAAAAAGTGTGTTAGCAGGATGGATGTGTCACTTTCTATTGATTTAGTAGCACCAAACAAAGAAAAACAACCCCCATCCCAAATGAAACTGAATAAAATGAACATGTCAGACTGAATGAAGGAAAACAAAATGGCTCATCACTCTAGTAAACAGTTTATAAATCCTGATGACTTTGTGCATTATGGCATTAAATTTGCTTGGAGTACTGCAAGCAAGATGGTGGTTTTCTATTGTTGCAACAAATAAACAGAAAAGTTTTAAACTATGAGATGCAAAGAGCAGCAGTGGAGTGCCCCTCTTAGTGTGAGACCAGAACTAATTCAAATTTACTGTTTAATTTTCAGAAAGCAAGATATTAAAAGTTTCTTTATGAGAACTGTGGAACTCCTCAAGAGGGGAGAGCAAACTGCAAAACTTTTAAAAACCCCACATGCCTGCACAGATGAAACAAAGTCTTTCAAAACTTAGTTTCTTCTGTTTTTGATGCAGTGATAAACAAATTGAAAATATGTGGGATACTCTAAGTTGGGTTCACACATTAAAACGCTTGTGCTTGGATTTCTCTTTGTACTATTCTGTGTCTGGATTTTTCCATATTGTGGGTATCTGTACACCAATTAATGCTGCAAAAGAATAAGTCTTTACAGGGTCAAATGATACATTTGGAGAAAATTAGTTGAATCCAGACAGCGTGTCTTTATTCTTTTGACATATTACTCTCATTGGCTGTTGCAGCCCACCATTTTGTAAAGTTGTCTTAACACAGCTCTCGATTTTTTTCTTTTTTTGCTGACAAAATTCTGAATCTTTGCATGTCTGAGGACTGGGTCAGAAATTCTGTCTGACCTTCTCACATTTAACGAGGTTGGTGACAGCAGTGCAAGAATGAGACTCTGTCTGCAACCTCAAAACTTTTTTAGACAGCTAAATCGGGATTTAGCTGCCCCCTCATTGAGCTGGGCACCAGGGTGGAAGACCACAGAATGACAGGAGTCTAGATTACCACAGATTTTCCAGCCACACACACGCACACGCACACACCTACACACACACACACACACACACACACACGAGACAACAGTCTACTCTACAAGTCCTAAAATAACCATGGTAGGAGCCTTTTTGCTGCTGTATTTGTTATCTGTATGAGCATCAGGTTGTTCAGTGTGTAGGTGGTGCATAAATACATGACTCAGCTGATGTAGATGCATGTGTGACTTAATTAATTTCCACTTAATTGTTCAAAAATGTTCAGTAGTCTAACTCCTGCTGGTTGTTTCCTCTGATTGCTTTTTGGAGAACAAGTTGCCAGCCTGCTCAGTTCAGTCTTTTGTGTGACACTGTAAATAACTCTTCACCAAGTTGAGTCTGTGTTTATTTACAAAGTTCCCCTGACTGAACAGGTGCCCATCTACAATAGTGGTTGGTACAGTATGTAACTGTCTAGAATCTACAGTATGTACAAAGATATTTCTTGGCTCTGTCACCACTGTCCTGAGAGCTGCAAGATGCTGAGAGACAATCCTTCAGACAAGCTCTACGGAGTAAGAAATACTGTTGTTAGAAGAACTGGAAACTGCTTCAACTGCACAGAATCACTACATCCTTTTGTTGGTGTGACTTGCCCCTCCTCTCATTCTCAGTTTGCGTGTCCTCGATTCCTCCCCTCGCCTCCTCACCTCGCACCCTGGTCCCTCTCATGTGAGATGCAAGCAGAGGAGGTGCGGAAGTGACTCGAGGAGAGATGAGTCGAGGCTACAGGCATTTAACAAAACGAGACGTCCTTGTTTTGGAGCCATCATTTTAAAGCAATGTCAATTAAATTTGACGTGTGGAACAGCTGCATCGTCTGCCTTGTTTTGTAAAAGCCTACCACTATATTTCATGATCTCTGTCACATGTGCAGAACTGTGTTCATGACAACTTATATATTTGATTAATTAATTCACAACTTGGCATAATGTGATAATAATTACAATAAAAATCAAATGTATTCTTGACATATTATATGATTTAGTGACATTATATAGGTCCATACACAGAAACTCTTTTGTCTGTGTAATAGAGAGTAAGCTATTTATTTATTCAGGCTATTTATTCTCTCTTTCTTGATCTCTCTCTTCCTCATTGTAAATATCATGTTATATTACAGCAGCTGAACTGGCCGTTGCTATGTTAAATGATTAAAGCATAATTGATATCAAGATGAGACACCACATGCGGATTGAACAATGACCAACAAAACAAAACAAACAATGAAGAGCAGAAAGTTTGATCACACATTTGATGATCTTCTTAATTGCTACATCTTATGAATACTAAAGAAACAATAATGTTTCTCAAGTCCTGCTCCCACCTCGGTTTGTATGCGTATTTCACCTCTCTTATTTGTTTATTATGAAAATACTTCTGCAAAGGATACACCTGTGCATCCACGCTCATAGCCCCTCGGCTGAGCCTCCTCGATTCTCGCTCCTCCAGTTGCATTTCAATTGTGCTTTTACAGTTATTCCATGTTCATATGTATATATTTTGCTTTATTTTCATCAAACATAATTAAAGTACTACAGGTACATATTGCCATTCAGTTCAGTACTATCATGGTTTTAACATTCATGTGATAGTCATTGTCACTGTTATGTTGTGTTTATGAAGAATGCTGTTTACCAAGTTGCATACTGTATATGGAAATGATTAGATATGGTTGATAAAAGTTGCAAAGGCATTTAAATGAAGTCATTGATAAGGGCAATATACAAAGTCCTACAGACCATTTCATGTGTGTGTGCAGCTTGTGAATATTAGGTTTCATTATTGCATAACACTCCCAAATTACATTCCTGGTTTACTGGATCAATAACTTTACATTCATGAAATAAAGTGTAACTTTCTGATAGGTCAAGCTAGGCTTTTCTTCTTGACCTGGATTTCTGAATGCTACTTTTGTGAAACAGCCCTCCTTTTGCGAGGAGTCGGGGTTCTGGGGTCTAAGCAGGGATTCTTAGACCCTAAAACCCATTCTTCTATATGTGTGTATTTGATTGGCCAGCACAGTGCTTAGATGACGATGCGTCGTTGCAGAGTTGCACCTGGTACAAATCTTTGCTGAACAACCCCCAGAGTCCGTTGTTTTTTCCACGCTTGACTTTAGTAAGTCTGAACGTAGCCTAACTCTGTGTTGTTTGGTCTCGAAAGACTCTGAACAACCTTTCTAAGAAGCTCTTGAAGACAACCAGGCTGTCATTCACCATCTTAGTTCAGGTCTCTCAGCATTACCTGGTAAATTGATGAAGTAGCCACAAGCCCATGATTTCTTTATCTTCACCATGATTGTTTATTTGTATTGTATTTAAATATTTAAATTAAGTTAACTAAAAATGACATGTGAAGTGCAATTTTTAACATCTGTATTGTTTGATTATTTTGAAGGTATTGTCCTACAGTTCCTCTATAATATCATATTGACATCTATAAATGTCTGTGTGTTTAGGGAGTGTGTGCATCTCTCAGTCCGTCAAGATTCCCCGGGAGCCCAAACAGGGAGAGTTTGACAAGGTTATCCGGCGACTCAGAGAAAATCCGAACGCAAGAGTTGTCATACTTTTTGCCAACGAAGACGATATCAGGTAAGGACTATTAACGGCTACACAACACTCCTTTGAAGATTAGGGAAACACGACTGCAGCAGACAGCACAGAAACATGTGGGAACACATCCGTTTCAGTCCAGCTCTGCCAGACCACTGTGTAATGAATTGCAAAACAAAATCAAAGTGGAGCTGGTCAGGGTGCTGACCTTATCCATGGCAACATCTGTTTCCTCACCTTTGCAGGCGGCTACTCCATGCAGCTAAAAAGGCCAACCAGACAGGTCATTTCATCTGGGTGGGTTCGGACAGCTGGGGCTCCAAGATCTCTCCGGTTGTGCACCAAGAAGAGATGGCAGAGGGAGCAGTTACCATCCTGCCCAAGCGGCAGTCCATCAAAGGTACAGAGAAGAGCATTGTGCATACATCACATATCCCTGTATAATAAAACCATGTGCATATTTCATTGAAAAATCCTTTTTATGTGATACAGAGCTGTGCCTGTTTGCAGAAGAATAAAATTAGCTTTGTAATGCTTAACCATAAATCATATGATCATCGAAGGTCTAAAAACTGAAATTCAGTAAAACAAAGCAACAAAGTAAATGGTACATATGCAATATTCAATCAATTATACTGCGGAACACATCAGAGCTCCGGCTCACAGACTGCACCAAGACTGTTGTTTACACTGACACTGGCTGTGTCAATGACAATGTACCCATTGATCTGTCTAGGGTTTGATCGTTACTTCATCAGCCGAACGCTGGAAAACAACAGAAGGAATATCTGGTTTGCCGAGTTCTGGGAGAACAATTTCAACTGCAAACTCAGCCGTCACGCCGTGAAGAAAGGGTCCGGCCTCAAAAAGTGCACAAGTAAGATATTCTCCTGTTAGGGGGGAAAAGGCTGTCTGATGTTTTTGTTCAAACTTTGAAGCAACTTAAACTCTTTTGATGTCTTGAGTAAGGTGACACATTTGGCTCATGGTGAAAGTGTTTTGACAGCGTTGCCCACCTATAAAAAGTGGAGCAGCTATATATTCAATATTCAAAATCACAGCTAATCTCACAGCTCATTTCAGTGCTGCACTATATTTCTGCTGAGTCTGGTGTGTTTACCCACATGACTATAACAAGTGAATGGCCTAGCTTGGCGGTGTGGTTAAAGCTTCAGGCTCAGTGCCATACGTTATAGAGCTGTGGAGAGCGCAATCTCTCTTGAAGCGGAAAAACACTGCACGTTCTATTAAGATTTAAACACCAATTAAGCAGTACAACATCTATTTAAAAGATGAGGGTTAAAGTCGTGTTATCTGGGGGTTTCTTCGCACAAGTCTCTCTTATCTTAATCATTTTTCAGTTAAATTACTTCAGTTGCTGTTTGCTGCACTAATAGAGGTCAGTATAAAGATGCTTCCAATGAACATGATAATGACAGTCCCTTATGTGTCATGATGTGAGAGACATGCTTATTTCATGAGTGGCAAAAGCATATACAGTGCAATATGCATTGTTATATACTAGTAGTTATTAGGGGGTTATTCTTCTGACAATATTATTAGGCAGGCCAGCAATCTTAGGCCTATTCATATTCACAGCACATTAAAGCAACTGGTAAATGACATCAATCAGCTCCAACAAAGCATTTCAGTTTAGAAAAAAATACTTTCTACAGTATTACAAAACAAGATTCTTAGCTGTGTTTTTCATAACAGTACAGTGTTTACAGTACAGTGCTGCATAAATGCTACCAAAATATAACGTACCAATTCCTGCCCACCTGTCAAGGGTCTCAATCTAGTATAGTTATCAAAAAGGATGCCCACACACAAAAAAAAAAAGATTCACTATAATGATGTTTGTAATATATATATATATATATATATATACATATATAAGAAGGTTATCAGATTAACCTGATTGAGCACAATCACACTTTATGTGTTGTTCTTACCCATCCCGGCTAATGTAACAATATAATGTAGAAGACTAAAACCAGCGGCATAAATCAGTGTCTTGTCTTATTCAGACTGCATAACCTTTTTGATTCATGCAGCCAACATAAGTTGGACAACAGAGATTGGTAATTGGACTCTTACAGCAGTGTCTGTTGGAATCATAGGCTTCGTCTAGCTTTGACTTATTTTAAGGAACTAGACTTTATCTGCAGTTGCATGTTTGCTATATGTGTGTGTGTGTGTGTGTGTGTATGCACCCTGGAGTACATTACAAAATGTCATTGAATCCTACAATATGCACCCACAAATATGAAATGAAGGCAATATCTATTTGAAATTTAAAGATAGTTTACTTCACAGTGAGGACATTAGTGTGTAACAAGTAAAGACAATGAAAAACAACACTGCATGATGTTATGTACATAACATTTATGGAGACGAGGTATGCACAGGAGGGAAAAGCACGGGGACTCCCCAGACAGATCAGATCATTACAGGATGCAAAGTCAGAAAATCACTCACTCTGACATTTAAATAATCTCGAGTTCCTTGAACGACTGAATAATGTCTCTCTGGGCAGAAAAAACACACACACACACACACACACACACACACACTCCATATTCAAAGTAACAACCTTCTTGCTGTGAGGTGACAGTGCTAACCACTGAGCCACCACACTGCCCTGGAGCCAGATGTGTGTATGCACAATCTGCATACACCACAGACACTGGTATTTATAAACCCGAACGTGTCGTGACAGAATACCAACAGTGCGTCCATATGTGTTACACAATTGTTCTCACATCCGGCGCGTTGTGGCCAAGAAAAAAAAAAAAAAAAACATGAAAGAGGGAATTGTGCAAAACAATTTTAGTCTTTTATTTATTTTTCCATATAGAGTGCTATTTATACAGTAAGTGAGTAGCATGCTGTGTGTGTTCAATGCAAGATTGCTATAGTGTATTAAAGTACTAGTTATTTTATCTAGGTGAAACCACTGACAGTGGAGTGTCTGTGACGTCATCCCTTTGTTTTTGAATAGCAGTTTTGAAGCCCATTGTGGGCCTCTCCTGTTTGTCTTTGGGAGTCCCCATCTTGACAGTGCATGACGTTGGCTAATCCAAAAACAGGTGGAGCTGAGGGAATCTGAATAAAACCTGTTTGACAAAGCATGCCCACTAAACTTGAAGCTGCTAACCTAGCTTAAGCCTACAGTACCATTTGAATATAACAGTTCACGCAGTGGCCACTGGTTTAAAAGGTATAAACTCTGCGCTCTCCTCCTGCCAATAAACTGCTCCAGATCAAGTTTATTAGTTTTATTCGTCCTGAAGCTCTCCTCACTGCTCTTACCTCCACAGCTCCCCAGCTGTCAGCAGCTATCTGCTGACACCTCTTCCTCTAATGTGTTGAAGCATAGACTTCTCAAACAGTCTATTGTACAATTACCTGCACAGAAGGCCTTGTTATCTGTCCAGTACTCCCTGCAGAGCTAATTTTCCAAACCAATAATTTTTTGTACCAGGCGCTAAACATGTTTATTTCTGCTGTAAAGTTGTGCATTTTAACATGGGGTTCTATTGGGGTTGACTCATTTGATGATCTGCAGCTTTTGACACTTCAGTATTGGCTTCATTTCTGACGGTGGTTGCTGCTTGGGTGTAAAAAAAAAAAAAAAAGCAGCTGAGAGCACAACAATAGGTGTGCACCATGAGCTGACAGTAATGTGTTAACTGTCAGATATTTTGCTGTATCATTCATCCCATGGGTAGCTGTTATCGTGCACCTATATGATGTAATGAAGTCTGCAATCACATCCAAAGATAAAAGAGAAGAACCCCAGGGTAGAAACTCACAACTCCGGAGAATCTTGATGCTTATTTATTTATAGAATCAGTATTTAATAAAGGAAGGTCTTGGCAAAACAATAAACAACTAAAACAGCACTATTGGAACAGTACAGACTCACTAAATGCACAAGAGAGAAACAACAACTTTTACTCAAGAGGTGGGCTGTAAAACCAACAGCTGGCATCGTCTTCACAGGCAGCAAGTCCCAACGCTAAGTACAAGAGAGAACACAGAGGGTTATATGTAGGTTAACTCTCAGGTGGCTAAGATAATACTGATGGATGAGTTAGTCTCGAGATTGGTAGGAGCGACCCCTGGTTACCTGCCAGCGGGAATGCTGGTGACAACACGGGCAAGCTCCTCTGAAAGCTCTAGTGACTGTTGAGGTGCGTGCCGTCTGATCATCACCCTGAATAACACTCGTAGCAAGTGTTTTAGAATAACTGATATATAAAATATGGAACAGTGTTTATACATAAGTTTAAATTTAAACACAAAGGTGCATGGATATTTCTGCTGTTGTGCATTCATTAGCTTGTGGTCTTGAATCTAAACAGAATTTCACGACTTTTTCCCTGGAGTCACAAAATACAGTAGAAGTTTACTGGAATATTTGACAGCAAAGTGAAAAATTACCAAGTGAAGCTAAATAAAATTATTCGAATGTATTGTGGTGTTGGTGAATACTGAAATAACAACACCCAATCAGGTAGAAATGCGCATAATATTACAGAAATCTTATTAGTAATGCGCTATATTACTGTGTTAAAGCAAATAGTAATAAGCTACCGTAATTGCGTTACTTTTGTAACTCCCAACACTGCAAAATAATAACATACAGTGTCAGACTTTGGCTGCACAGGCAACACTGAAATATTAATAATAGCAATAAGCAAATAACAATAAGAAAAGTGCAATATATCACCAGGCTTATCCTCAAAAAAAAAGAGAGTGGCTGTGACTCTGTTCACTAGATTTATATCATTTTCAGGCTTGTTAACAAGACAAGAAGCAGTCAACCAAATAATTGACTGAAGTGATCACTATACTGTAAGACATCCAAACCCAGTCAAAGTAAAACTAAATGATCTTTTAATGATTACATACTTAAAGCTCCAGTTGGTAAGATTGAGAAGAGAGCAGACTTAGCTTGAAAATTTGAACTTTTGCAAGCTTTTTCCTCTCCGCTGCACTCATGTCCTGCCTTCAAGCCCCTCCTCCCTAAGGCATCGGCAAGCAAATATGACAAAAAATCACTTCTATAAAAGTTACCAACTGGAGCTTTAAGGTAACTCTTAGCACTCTAAACATTCATGTACTCACTCAAGGCTCGCACTGCAGGTACTGGGAGTGAATGTGGTGGGCACCTGTATAATGTAGTCAGTATCTCGATTTTCTCATTACAGGCATTTTAGTGTTCAGCTCTGCTTCCAGGGGAGAGTCTCACAGCATTTGTTTGAGGTTAAAGTGTGACACTCATGGTGCCTCTCCACTGGTGGAGAGCTTTGCCATGTCTCTGGGGCAGCTGTGAGAGACGCTCATGGTGCAGAATTATCAGTGTCCTGAGAGTGTTAGACTCCTCAGCGTGATCAAAGGATAAGGAGGGCTTGAATGACTGGGGAAAAAAGTGAGACTTGTCTTTTATCTGTGAATGAAGGAGATGTAAAACTGATATTGATTAATGTGGAAAGAAGCGGCAAGGTAGACCAGGGACCCCATCTCATAGGCTTCTCATTTATGATGTGGGGGAGCAGCGGGAAACACAGCAATGCAGCATGTGCTTTGCCTTTTCATCCAAGCATCTATTTTTTAAACCGCTTATCCTGTTCAGTGTCCCAGCATGCACTGGGTTAGAGGTTTGTTGTTGGTTTGTAACGGGGGGATTTTCTTTTGTAAAATGAGAATAAATACAATACATAGCAAAGCTGAGTGCTTTGTCAAAAATATTTAATTGTGACTATTCTGACCATTGTGATTGCTTTTTGAATTCGTATTATTCTACACAGTAATTAAACTTTATTTCATTTACATAGCACCTTTCATACATAAAATGCAACACAAAGTGCTGTACAAGAAAAAAAAAGTAATAAACAACATTAGTTTATATCAAGAATTCTCGAACCTATTTATATAAAATAAACGAAACAAAACAACAGATAAAACAGCAATATCTGATTCAAACCGGTTTAACCCTTGTATGGTGTTCGGGTCTGTGGGACCCGTTTTCATTTTTTATCAAAAGAAAAATACAACGATTAATTA